>JANAVB010042742.1:0-220544 GCA_029216955.1 Iris pallida | reverse complement strand
TTGATCATTGGTTTCTTAATCCATATATTTAGGAAATCTCTATCGATTAAGGAAAAATTTCTCATTCCAATATAATCCTAATTTAATTAAGTAATAGGTACTCATTATATACCCCTATTGAACTTATAAACATCTCTCATCTTTCCTTTCTCAAATTTCTCTATTTTTTGTCCAAAATAGCCCAAAATTCGTCATAAATTCAACCTTATTTTCCAAATGTTGTAACAATTCGAAAGGCCATAACTCATAACTCTGGCTCGTTTGACCTCTATTTTTTTCTTTGAACAATATGAGTTAGCTTTAATATCTATATTCTATTTTAGCAAATTCGTAATATAGTTTTTCTATAAATTGTTTGAGTATCAGTTGTTTGAAAATCAATGCGTCGTAATATTTTTTAGATTTCAAGAGATCCCGAACTCGGTTTTGTGACCCTTTGATATTTCGAAAAGCTGACATGATGATCTATAGCATGCAATTTTTTAGAAATTAATTTTAAAGTTTAAATTTTATTTGGGCTAATGTATATTTATATTATTTCGTGGTCTTTAAAATAAGCTTTTGACCTAAAAATATTATTGTAATATTTTTTACCTAATTAAAAAAATTAATTATATTTCTAGATTTCAACGTATTTATCTAAAATTATTTTAACTAATAAAAACTAATAAAATATAGCTTCAAGTATTATATATATTTTTCTAAATTAGGCTATAAATACTTTTCCTAAATAAATATATACAATTTCCTTATTAAGATTTTCCTTTTTAAAAAATAATTCTATCTTAGATTGGATTGATTTTGATCGTGACTAATCGTATTTTATATTTACTCGTGAAATTGGACCACTTCATATTGACCTGGCTAGTCAAACCAATCTGGACATTGCCAGATCATCGCACCACATCAGGCAAGTATACATTGCCAACTTGTACAGTATTTATGCATGTTACTTTTCTTGATTATGTTCCATGTTTATTTCTTGCTTGTCCTATCATATGTTTCTCATACATATTTCATAAAACTCTATAATTTTTTTCCATATATCTTGCTTGTCTGTTTTTCTTGTCACGTGTTTGATGGAGAAAACTTTGATACCAAAGGGGTATCAAAGTTTTGATACCCCCTATGTATGACATGTGGCCTCCTCCCTCTTCGTAAAATGTGTAAACATATATATATACATAAATATTGAGGGGGCCCCACTTGTCATACATAGGGGGTATCAAACTTTGATACGCCCTTCGTATCAAAGTTTTCATGCTATACCATACTTGTTTATATTCATACTTGTATACTCGACTTGACTTGATCATATGTCTCCATATTACTTGAACTTGACTTGACATGAGATTGACTTAACTTGTTTCCTTAGCTCCTAGACGACCGTTATTAGTCGTTGACTATATTGTGTCCACTCTCGATCGTTAGTACCCATTGTGCTGCGGTAGAGTTTTGTTCACTTGAGCATCTCGTTCGTTGTAGAAGCATAAAAAGCACAGACATATCAAAAGCGCAAGTGACAATACTTGCTATACATGACTTCACAAACGCGCAGGTACCCCAAATGCGCAGACAACAGACAAAAGTCACAATGAGACGTACAAAGAGGATGCAGAAAGATTTCTTTATTAAAATCATGTCTACCTATTACAGATTCTTCATGATCATATAAAGACTAGAAACACCTAAAGTCTACAAGTGGGCAATCTTCTTCGCAAATGCGCAGCCCCCAGACGCGCAGCCTGTCAGAGCGAATCACTTTCTCGTCAGAACAAACCACTTCCTAGCCAGACGCAGAGGAACTCCAATATGGCTAATGAAGCAGCCATTGGCCCGAACAAGAATGCTGCTCCTCTTCGCCACACTACTACGACTCTTGAGCAGGCAAAGCTCAACCTATGGCTCTTCGGATTGGCAATCAATCCAAACCCGGAAGCTTGGATCTCGAAGACCTCCAAGATGCTGTTCAGGTTCGAACTCCTTGTACCAAATGCTCAAGTGCATCTCAAAACTCAGCAGTATTTCTTCTACAAGGACATAGCTTTTTTGAACGAAGGAATCCACAACCAACAGTCGACTTGTGCAAGGCAAACAGCCGTTCGAAGCTAAGTCAGGATCGAGTATGACAGTGAGAATGCTAAGAGACAATGGATATAACCCTTCAGAAAAGCTTCCCTTTATATAGGCTGAGTGTGGTCCAACCCATATGCCACGTGGTCGTCGGTCAAAGACCCCCAAATTAATGGGATGAGCCTAAGACTCAGCACAATGAATCTCATTAATAGGTTCATTTGACTGAATCCTAAGCCACGAACTTCTTTAATTCTCCAAATAACGGCGACAATTAAAGAAGAGGATGACTGACTCATCCGTTAAAAGAGAAGTAATTAAATCGCTCTTATGACTTCGACAAAAACTAGCTCCTTCGACTCAGAAGTGCAGCCACTTCAGTTCGACTCAGAAGTGCAGCCACTTCAGTTCGACTCAGAAGCGTAGCCACTTCAGTACGACTCAGAAGCACAGTCACTTCGGTTCGACTCTGAAGCGCAGCTCCCTCGCTTCAACTGTCAGACCCCAAAACCAAAATACTGGAGAGCGGGGGACAGACACAGCCAGCTACGTACATTGAGGTATAATCTGTCTCGATATACGGTCACGGTTGTCTAGATGCATGAGGGTTTATCTACAAGCCAACTGTCTCTTATGGTCATGAACAAGCCTAGTGTCTCAATCTCAAGCAACTAAGTAAATGTTACAAGATGTTAGATCACCAGACATACAAAGTAAGGCATCCCAAACATTATATATTCAGATGATCATGGAGCTAGTCATACAAAATGTGAAGACTAGCAAGAGTTTCAGTCATACATGATCAACCCTAGGATTTGTCAATCATGTTACAGCCCATAGGCAGACAGTAAGTAAAGTTACAAACGAGCTAACACTTGCTAGGCGGCTAAATACCTCAAAAGAATATTTTTACAAAAGAGTAGGAGAGCAAAATAAGAACCCACTCGTTGCCAGGATTACGCCTAGTGGTCACCATCTGGCTGGAAGGCTGGAGGATCCTCGAGTCCGACTCCAAAATCTGGCCATATAAAACCAGCTGGATCAGACCCCAGAAGAGCAAATGCCACAAGGGAGGCTTCACTTAAGAACTAAAACCAGCATATTAGCACATGGGAACATAAATGGTAATAAAAGACATGAGTTAGAGAAAATAAGGTGATAAACGATAAGACACCTAAGGGACTATTCCGATAGCTAAGTTATAACCCATAAACCAAACAAGGACCGGGGTTGTAACCCTTCACCTGAAAAGAGCTTAGTCTTCAACCAATTATCGACAAGAGTAAAGCATAAGCAAGCATGTGCTGAAGTAATCATAGACTGGCATCTATTAGACAAGACTAGACTAAACTATATCCATCATTAACGGCCAAGCAAAAGATACGGCTTGATACTTTAACTAACTGGGTTATCACAAGCCTAGTTACTAGCAAGATGCAATGAGTTGTTTCAGCAGTCACAAGCCCTACATCTATCCAGGTTATCCAGGCGAGGTTCATTTAAGAGTTATCAAGAATTATTAGGTGGCTTGGAGTGCAACACATGACAATGTGCATAGAACTTGTTTCATGAAGTGCCCCACATGACAGTGGGTTGGAAATGTGCCATACTCGACGGCAGGCTACAAGTCCCTCAGGTGTGGCCGGGATAACGGGATCGCTTGTAACTGGAAACATCTCTCTATATGAACTACTTGATCAATCTAGTCATTAACTTAGTCAGATTCAGTATAAATCTCTGACCGTGGGAAATCAGAAATTTATGTCCTAGACATGATGCAAGACGAGACATGTAGCTTATACAGGCACATTCAAGAAAATCAACCACGGTGTCAAGATAAGAGTTACTTAGCAAGTCAGGGTAGCTGTCACAACAGCGTTCAAGATTATCACGTCAGGCCAGGTTACTTGTTCATTGTCAAGATTATTTGTCAGGAGTGCGCCTCTATGGGTCACTATCAAGATTGTACATGCCTTATCAAGTTACTTATCATGGCAAGAGTGCTTGTCAAGACTGCACCTCGACGGGCTACTATTCAGATTTTTATGTCGTGTTCATGTCAACATCAATACTGGCAAGTCATGCTATGCTCAACAAGTTATCAAGTCGGGTCATCACAAATAGGTCAAGTACAAAGGGTAATCAGTTAACATAAAACCATAAATTAAGTGACAGATCATACAAGGGACAAGGGGTACCATGGCCAACAAGTGGCATTAGCCAAGTTGCGCCAGGTACTAGAGGTGTCAAGGCTACATGTTACGCCCAACATTAGGTTGTGCCTAGGTACTGGGGTGCGCCAGGTCAGGTTGCGCCTAACTGGGGTGTGCCATGTCAGGTTGCGCTAGGGCCTAAGGGGGCGTTGGGCTAGATTACGCCAGACTGAGCTGTACGAGGTCGGGTTGCGCCTGACTCAGGTTGCGCCTGACTCAGGTTGCATCGCGCTAAGAAGCGCACGCTGGGTCAGGGTACGTTGCGCTAAGAAGCGCGCGCTGGGTCAGGTTGCACCATGCTAAGAAGCACGCACGGGTCAGGTTGTGCCACTCTAAGAAGCGCACGCGGGACAGGTTGTGCCTGACACTGTTCTTCTTCCCCAAAACAGCAAAGAAAAACCCATGGAACCTGAAAACTTTAAAATGCCATAACTTGTTCAAAACAAGTCCGAATTGAGACTTCCAAGGGTCTAAACTGCATAGAACGAGATTTCCTACAGCCTGGGATCCATCATGAAGCAATAAAGAGGCTTAGAATCAAGTAGAGATGAGAATGGAAAAATAAAATGGAAGATCTATTATGAAGCAAGTTGTACTTGCCTAGGGCTTGGGTGTAGGTGGGAGGAGTAAATAAAGAAGATGAAGAAGTAAATGAAAGTTATGGAGGAGAGAGAGTATAGTTGATGTCACTACCACAATTCTAGCTTGAGAGCTTTTTGGTCATTTTGGGGTTTATTTGAACTTATTATGATTTATTAGGATTATGAGAATTATGTGATTTTATTATTAAAGTATTGCCTTGTGTTGTGGTAGCCCTAACCTAGACTGGACCTAGCCCAGATTAGTCTTAGTTAGTCATGGTTAGTCTTAGCTAGCCATGGTTAGTTATAGCTAACTAGGATGCATAAGTTAGACTAGTGTGTAAACCTAGAATGTATTTGGACTCTTGATTTGACTTGATGATAGGAGAGACCATTGATGATCCTCAAAACCCTAGCACTAGATTTTTGGGCCGGCCATATAGGGATCCTCCCCCTATTTAATGTCTCTCAAAAATCTCTTGCCTCTTTTGCATATCCTTCCATTTTCAAAAAGCAAAGGTTTGGTTCTTCCCTCAACCCTTCCTATTTTGATCATTTCTTATCCTTTTACATTCAAATCTTTTGCACTACAATCTGAATATTGTCCTCTTACTGTTGGTGGAGATGAATCTCAGTTTTGTAGCAATTTGGAGCATTGAGCTAGTAAGGAGGGATCCTCATTTTTGGTGTTTTCTTGAGGAAGAACAACCTATAGGTAATACTCTCTTAACCCATTAGATTTCTGATTTCTTTGCATATTTGCATAGCCCTAGGTGTTCCCTAGCTATAGGTATTGGTTTCGTATTGAGTCGTGTCCATTTCGTATTCGTATCGGACACGTATCTGTCTATATTTTTGATGTGTTTGCTGAAATGCCACAGAGGGATTTTCATCACTGTTTTCAAAATGTATTTGAATAAAAATTCATGTTTTGAGGTGGCTTATCACTTTCTTTTTGACTGAGCACAAATTGTGTCCAGGACTGAGCACAAATTGTGTCCAGTTCGTATCGCTTTGGGGTCATGGACACTCCCCATGTGCGTGCAGCTAGGCTGCCCTGAAGTTCGTGTACTCGTGCATCATGATTAGGGCACTTGGACACGAAGGTAGGGGCAGTGTCTGACACGACACCCCCAAAGGCTCATGTCCAATAGATTTGTGTTGAGTGAGAACTCGAGTTGCACTGGTCGCACTGTCTGAGTCCAGTTTTGGTGTGTTGGTTCGTGTGGTTTCTGGGACACGTTGTGTCTAGATTTTGGACACAAAGATACCCTCTGACACTATCACATGTGTATCTCCATTTACCAACCATTAAATTCATAATATTAGCATGTCTTAAGTTTCGAATTTCAATTTCCCTTTCTCACTGATACAAGTTTACTGTTTTGGTGAATCTGAGTTTTAATTTTAATTAAACTTTTGATTGATGATCTAAATCACCATATTAATGTAATTACATATGTATTGGTACTGCAATGTGGGGTTTATGTTTGGTGAAGGGGAAATAGGATTTCAAAGTTGGTTTGGTTTGAATGTGTAAATGGGAATTTCAGCATTCCTGAGAATTCACATTCTCATTCACATTTCCAGAGAACACTGAGTTAACACACTAGCTACATACTGATTTGCCATTCTTGAACACATTGATATTACACACAGGCACGTTTGTACACTGGTTGTTCGGCTGAGATTGGTTGGTATTAAGATTCAAGGTTATTTGAAATAGGATTTCGATTTTGTTGGACTGAATCCTGAGAACATTGGGACTGTCACATAGATGATAACACATATAACACACATGTTACACACATCTATGCATACAAACCTAAATTCCTGAGACACACTATTGGAACACTAGCACACCTAAATTTGGGATTACACATTATTAACTGAGATGACACACAGGACACTGTTTTCACTCACTGTAAATCTGAGATTAAATCTATAAATCTGAGACATGTCCACACACACACACAAGTTTAGTCACCCATACACTTCACTGCACCCTCACACACTCACACATTGATGATATGATTCACACACTTGCACTCACAATTACACATTGATGTTACACCCAAATCTGAGAACATGTTCCCATATTTCACTGTCACACAAATCTGAAAATTGACATTCCTGAGAACACAGGAACATTGCCATGAACACTCACACACACATGAGAATATTCGTGTCATGTCCACACACAAGAGACACACACATATGCATGCTCTTCCCTCTCTAACTCTCTATATATATATATATATATATATATATATATATATATATATATATATATATATATATATAATGTCTAACCTAGTGTGATAATGTGATGTAATATAGATTGCTTATTGATATATATAATGTGTATATAGATATATAGGAATTGTATGTGTGTGGCCTATATCCTTGTGTTGGCTCATAACCTAGGTAGTATAGCCTATGGCATGTGGAGTGTGTACACTTGGGTTTAGTGTGTTGTTTGACTAGTGTGACTTGTGTATGGTATGTGAATGCTAGGATAGACAAGGTTAGGCCTAGTGAGACTTGATTGGGTCTAGGTTGACCTAGTTGACCTAGTATTGACTAATTAGTTGACTGAAGTTGACCAGGGTTGACTTTAGTCTAGAATTGACCCAACATCATGTAGAATGCATCATAGTAGCTTATTTTACTAGTTTGGATATGTTGTGACTTGTACTGTTCTGATTAGGAGCCAGACACCACTCCTCAGGTAGTATTTCATTCAGATATTCAGGATATCAAGCGAGTACATTCTTTGACCGTTTCATACTTGATAGGATTTATATTTATGCTCTAGATTACTTTACTTGATGCTGTCATGATGTTAATACGGATTGGTACTATATGGATCCCTTCATGAGATGTTATCCCCCTCGGGAGCATCGGGTTACAGTATGTCATGTGCATTTCATTTTCATCATGTACTCCGGTGTTTTTACCATTCATGTGCACTCTTCTGATTCATGTACTCTCATGTTCACGGAGCCCTCATGTATACAATTATGTGCACCCTATTACGGGCCTTCATGTGATATCATGTGCAATAACATAACCTGTCTGGATCCTTGTGTATTGATTGGGGTACGGGGGAGTATAAATGGTCATGTGAACAATTCCAAAGTAGTATACTCATGTGCAAACTCTTGGATTACTCATATGCAAATTCAAGCCGTTCGCATGTTCATCTTGTACTCTAAATCACTAGTTCACTGTTAGTTCTCTATTTATTTTATATATTTATATTACAGCTCTCTCTCTTTTACTTCATGTATATTCTGCAGCATTTTATGTATCTTACTCTATTATATATTTATATATCCTGTCATATTATGAACTACGTGAGATGTAATGTGCTCGCTCCAGTTGTCACTACCACTTTTCTAGCTTGGAGGTATTTTGGTCATTTTTTGAAATTTTGTGAATTATTTGGAATTATTAGTTATTATTTGGGTTTATTATAATTAATATGATTTTTGGTGATTTTTAGTGATTTTTAGTAGAATTGATTTTGGGCCTATAGTTGACTTTGACTTGTGTTGACTAGAAGACTAACCTAGGTTATAGCCACTTAGTTAAGTTAAGTAACCTTGGTTCGACCTAATTTAGTGAGGTTTAGGTCATTAGAACTTGTTAGGAGTGATTTGGAGTTGATTAGGCTAAAATGGCTTATGACTTCATAAGTCATGACTAATGACTTGAGGCTAATTAGCCCATAGGCCCACACCATGAACCAACCCTAACCCTAATCAGCCCATGGCTGGACACTTAGCCTCCCCCATCCTATTTAATACCCTCCCAAAGTTAGGGCTAGCCTCCATTAGGTGTTCTTGCCAAGTTTTAGAAAGAGGTAATTCTCCATCTTCTAAAAATCCTAGTAAATCCATTTTAATTCCTTTTTAACCCAAACAAATTGCATTGGGTTCTAAATTCTTCCTACTTTCTATTGGTATCAAGTGTTCTCAGATTTGGGGAGCTTCGGAGGAGTTTTACCATTGTGAAGAACATCACTCATTGAGCTTTTTGGAGGGTTTTGATACATAGAGGTAACTTCTTATATTCACCTAGAATCCTAAGATTTTTGCATCATTAGGAAGCCCTAGACCTAACCTAACAGTAGGAATAGGAAACCCTAAGTTTTTGTGTTATTTTGTGTCCAATCTGGATACGTATCAGTGTCATGTGCTAGGTGTTTGTGGAAATGCCACTGTGGATTTGTTTGTGTTATTTTCGAATAATTTTTGAATGGAAAATTTCATTTTGATGTTGCTTACACGATTTTAATGGACTGAGGTGATTTCGTGCTTGTGTCGTGTCGTTTGGACACTCGTGCACATGCACTCAGACACGCGCGCGCACAGCTACAGTGCTCCCCTGCCTATCGGGGTCCCTACTGGACACGACACGAACTTGTTGGACACGAGTTTTTGTGGGTAGTTAGGGGCATCATCTGTCATCACTCTCCCCAAGTTTCACGAGATTTCGTGGTCGGGTTGGGGAGATATCAATCGTGCACGAGGAATACACTGTACCGTGCACACTGTGTGATTGGCCACTGATACGGCTCTGGTTCACGGACACGGCAACACGAGGACACGATGCAGGTACTTAGACACAAGCACCTAGACCTAGCCTAGGTGGGAACACGAGCACGAGGCTTGGGATGTCCTGTGTCGGATGCACGACACGCGTGCACACCCGCACGAGACTGTCCAGTTTCCTGTGTCCAGTTTGCCCGATTTTAGTTTGGGTTGAATTGGACACGTTTGTGTCCACTTGGGTGGACACAAACTCGACACAAAACACATATGTAATGTGTAGACTAAATATCAATCACTGTTTGGGCATTTTAACTTAGTTTTGTTCATTAAATTCTCTTTTCCCTATTGTTTTCTGATACCTACATGATATGCCATTGCTGTTTTTTTTTCCAGATTTTGTAAATGGGTTTTATCATCAATTTTAACCCAATTAACACTGATCTTTGCATAGTATTAAGACTCTAATATGTGTACCTAGGTGTTTACTTGTGGTGTGTCAATTTTGGATCGAATTGGATGAGTTGTGGGGCTTAAAACTGAAAACTGGATTAGTGTACTATTTACACTATTTTTTGTGTTCTTGTGTATAAATTTGGGGTCCTTCAATATTATACCTGACCTGGGTTTATGTGGGGACTGTTTCAAATTGGTTTTGGGTTTAAATTGAGCATTGGAATGATTCCATGATTGTATAAATCTGTGAAATGTAGGTTGGACTGTTTAGGTTAATGTTCAATATCTGAGATTGTTTTGTAGATAATATAAAAACTGAATTTGGGTTTGAGTGTTGTTGTACACTGTTTTGTTTGAGGGGTGAGTTAATATCTGAATTTCCCCTCCTCTTCTCACTGTTTTGCATGTTTCACCAACACACACAGCTTGGGCACTTTCACAGATCACTAAATTCACTACACTCACACACATTCACTCTCATGTGACACTCTCCATATTCTTTCACACGCACACATACACATATGCACATGAACATTTGATTGCCCCTCTCTATGCATTTGTATATTTTTATGTATTAACATATATGATAGTATGGTATACATATAGCCTATAGGGTGTTTTCTAGTTATATTACTTAAGGGATCTATATGTGTACTATATATTTAGATATATATATATATATATATATATATATATATATATATATATATATATATATATATGTGTGTGTGTGTGTGTGTGTGTGTGTGTGTGTGTGTGTTGTGTATAGATGTTTTGTAGGTTGTATAGACTTGTCCTAGCCTATTGGCCTATGGCCTAGTCTTCTAGCCTATGGCATGGTATGCCTAGTGGGCCTAGAATTGACTTGTATAGTCTAGTTAGACTTAGAAATGGCTTGTTAGACCTAGATTAGACTAGTTTGACTTCTAGGGTTGGCCAAAGTTGACCAAGAGTTAACTTTGGTCTAGATTGACCTAGATTCATATAGTATGCATGGTAGTGCTTTATTTTACCATTCTGGACTTGTTGTGACTTGTGCTGTTATGAATAGGAGCCATATACTACTCCTCGGACAGTATATTCATCTTGGACATTCAGATTGCAGGCGAGTACATTCTCTGATCATCTCATATCATATTTAGGATTATATTTCCTGCTTTAGACTATCTTACTTGATGCTGACACGTTGGAACACGGATTGGTACTATATGGATCCCTTCATGAGATGTTATCCCTCTCGGGAGCATCAGATACTTTCGTCATGTGTGTTTCACTTACATCACGTATCATATGCTTCTATCATTATGAATCTTCAAGAATCAGCTAGTGACTCATGTACCCTCATGATCACCGAGCCTTCACGAATCAATTCATGAATCACCCTTTATGGGCAACGTAGTATAATCATGAATCATAATGTAACTTGAATGGATCCTTGTGTATTGATTGGGGCTGGGGGAGTATAAGTGAACATGTGAATAAATTCAAGTAGTGTAATCATGAATCAATTCCCTGTAGTGTAATCATGAATCAGTCCTTAGCCATTCACATGTTTATGCAGTACTCTGAATCACTAGCACTCTCTCTTTACATATATCATAGATATTTACTTACAGTCTCTCTCTCTTACATTATGCTATTCTTCAGTTTCCTGTATTTTATTCTCTAGCATGATTATATTTCCTTTTCTGCTATGACTTGTTGAGATATTTTGTACTCGCTCCGTCCTGACTGGACCTGTTGAAATATTACAGAGGATGAGGACGAGGCTGGCTGCCCTAACTATTACGGTGCTACTTTAGATGAGTGCTTGGACCTGGACCAGCAGCAGGTCCTACTAGCTGTGGATGACACACCCTCAGACTAGGATGCTTTCATTTTCAGTATTTCATGGATGATTGTACTTATTGATACTTGGGTTATGGGATTTGTATTATCTTAGACACTTAGACTTTATGATGTACTTGGGATGTTCCTTTTATTTCTGCAGTTTCTCTTATCTATCTATCTGCTATCTTTTATCTGCCTTAGTTGTGATTGAGTTAATTCTGCTATGTCACCCCCATTCGGGGAGTATAAACTGTTTAAGCTTTATATTGTTAGATGTTGTGACCTAGGACAGCGTTCTATCGCCGACAATGCGACGTAGGCTGGACGTACCCACGTCTCGTGCCCTTACTCTAGGGTGCGGGTCGTGACACGTTTTTAGTGGTGGCCCATGCAGGTCTGCATTAGAAGTGTAGTGGTATTCGAATTAGAGTATCACTACAGCCTGCAGTAGGATATAGGACAATAATTTTTTTTAGGTACTCGATCACATTAGAAAAAATTCTTTTGTTGCCATCTAAATCCTTATTTTCAGCTGATCCTTTTGAATTTTAATTGTCCGCCTTTGTTATATCGCTTCTTTCTCAGAAATTGATACTCTTGTTTGTCTATCTTCAGGATGGTAGAGACTCGTTCGCAGCGTACCATTCATGAGGATGCTATGGAGGGGACTGCTACCTCCCAGCCAGTATAGCAGGGCCAGGGGACTGCAGCTCCTGCCACCTTTGCTCGTATTGAGGCCCCGACAGCAGCAGCAGGGGGTATGCTTCCACCGGCAGGAAGGCAGGTCCCAGGTCTCCCAGAGGATCCTTACCAGCCGCCACCTCCAGGGATAGTGGATGCAGTACAGCTACTAGCCTTCTTTCGGCAGTACATGGAGGGTCAGCAGACCCAGCAGCAGAGGCACACGGCGGAGCTCAGCAGAGGCATTGAGCTGGCAGTGACCGCAGTGGAGAGAGTCATAGCTCAGCCAGCAGCAGCAGCCCCGCAGCCGTACCAGCCGCGGGAGAAGGGCATCCAGGACTTCCAGAAGATGCACCCGAGAGACTTCCGAAGGACAGAGGGGATCCTATATGCCGATGAGTGGATCGAGCATATAGAGGAGATCTTCAGGCTGGCAGAGATTCCGACGAGGCTCCAGATAGAGGCAGCGGCCAGCATGATGCAGGATCTGGCCCGTACATGGTACCAGACCGACCCGAGGGTCGGCACGGCAGGTCAGACTTGGGCAGCATTCAAGAAGCTGTTCAAGAAGAAGTTCTTTCCAGACGTAGCGGTGGGGGCCCTCGAGACCCAGTTCGAGGCCATAGTCCAGGAGAGCCAGTCCGTGTAGGAGTACGCAGAAGAGTTCTGCCGCCTGAGCAGATTTATGGAGGACTTATCCGAGATGACGAAGGCCCGGAGGTTCCGAAAGGGCTTGGTAAAGGAGGTCAAGTCCTACACCAAGAACGCCCGCAGTGCTACATTTCAGGAGATCCTGGTGGATGCACTAGCTGCAGAGGATGACCTTGAGCTTAGGCTCAAGAGGGGGCGAGACTCCCAGGGAGGCAGCAGTAGCGGAGGATCGGCCAAGAGGCCGCACTTTCAGCAGCAGCACCAGCAGCACCACCAGCCACAAAGGTTCCAGCCGCAGCAGTTTCAGCAGCCGAGGCAGCAGCCAGTACAGTATCAGCAGCAGAGGGTGCAGCAGCAGGCACCGAGGTAGCAGGCCACCCCCTGTGGTTATTACAAGAAGCCAGGGCACGGGTGGAACGACTGTAGGAAGAGGCTAGGCAGGTGCCTACTCTGTGGGGCAGCAGACCATCAGTTGAGGGAGTGCCCTATGTTCTCAGGACGCTCAGGACAGGGAGCAGGAACAGGAGCCAAGGCTCCAGGAGGACCGCAGCGGGGACCAGCCCTGCCGACCCAGCAGCAGAGATTTGTTCAGCATCAGCAGCAGGCCAGGGGAGGCCAGCCGGGTCAAGCTTTCGCCATGGCGGCTGAGGATTCAGAGGTGGTTGGAGAGCTGATTGTAGGTTCGATTCTCCTCGACTCCAGTTCAGCTTTTGTATTATTTGATTCCGGTGCTTCGCATAGCTTCATATCTATATCTTTTGTGATTAGACATGGTATCATAGCTGAACCGTTGCCTAGGACTTACAAGATCACGACCGGGGTGGCATTATCCTCGTACGTGATGTTTGTAAGGGTCGGAGAGTTATTTTGGGAGGACGTGAGTTGGAGGTGAGCCTGCTCGTAATGTCATTGCCGAACTACGATATAGTACTCGGCATGGATTGGTTGAACAGGCACCACGCCAGCATCAATTGCAGAGGGGGTAGAGTTCTTTTCAGAGCGCCTGGGGAGCCAGAGTTCGAGTACTCCAGATGTCAGGCAGACCAGAGCAGCGGAGTTTTCTGCGGAGTCTCGGTTGAAGAGCGGGCGATTCCACACCCCTTGATAGCGGAGTATATGGATGTTTTCCCGGAGGAGTTGCCTGGATTGCCACCGGACAGAGATATTGAGTTCTCGATAGACTTGGTTTCAGGAGCGGAACCCATCTTCCAGCATGTCTATCGGGTGAACAACAGTGAGCTGGTAGAGCTGAAGAAGCAAGTGGATGAGCTGCAGGACAAGGGCTTCATCCGCTCGAGTTCGTCGCCATAGGGTGCACCAGTGTTGTTTGTGCCGAAGAAGGATGGGTCAGTACGGATGTGTATTGACTATAGGGCACTCAACAACCTCACGATCAAGAACAAATACCCACTGCCGCGGATCAATGATCTTTTTGACCAGTTGAGCGGAGCCCGGTTATTTTCCAAGATTGATCTGAGGTCAGGATATCACCAGGTGAAGGTGAAGGGGGATGATATTCCCAAGACCGCTTTCAGGACGTGGTATGGGCAGTTTGAGGTTTTGGTTATGCCGTTTGGGCTAACCAATGCACCAGCACTATTTATGAACCTGATGAACAAGGTGTTCCATCAGTATCTGGATCAGTTTGTGGTAGTGTTTATAGACGACATCTTGATATATTCCAAGACAGAGAAGGAGCACGAGGAGCACCTACGGATAGTGCTGGAGACTCTCAGGAGGGAGCAGATTTATGGGAAGCTCTCCAAGTGTGAGTTTTTCTTGGACCGGGTAGACTTCTTGGGGCATGTGGTGACTGGAGATGGTATCTCAGTTGACCCCAAGAAGATTGTAGCAGTCGAGGCTTGGGCAGCGCCGACTTTAGTTGCAGAGATCAGGAGTTTTCTGGGGCTGGCAGGATATTATCGGAGATTTGTGCAGGATTTCTTCCGGGTTGCAGAGCCGTTGACACGGTTGACCCGGAAGGATGCTGAGTATGGTTGGTCAGAGGAGTGTCAGGCAGCTTTTGATGAGTTGAAGAAGTGGCTTACGACAGCTCCGATTTTGACATTGCCTTCAGGATCAGGTGGTTTCACTATTTATAGTAACGCTTCAGGGAAGGGGCTGGGATGCGTCTTGCAGCAGCATGGGAAGGTAACTGCCTATGCTTCCAGGCAATTATGTCCCCATGAGAAGAACTACCCTACCCACGACCTGGAGCTGGCGGCGGTGATATTTGCTTTGAAGTTGTGGAAGCATTATCTGTATGGGGAGAGGGTGGAGATCTTCACAGATCACAAGAGCTTAAAGTATGTGTTCACTCAGAAGGAGTTGAACATAAGGCAGCACAGATGGCTAGAGTTGATGAAGGATTTCGACATCCTACTTCAGTATCACCCAGGAAAGGGCAACGTGGTTGTCGATGCCTTGAGTAGGTATCCGACAGCCATGTGTTTGACCATGGATCGGCACTTGCTTGCCGACTTGGAGAGCCTTGGGATAGAGGTGATCGTGCCCGGAGTGCAGATGCAGTTATGGGGGATGCAGATTCAGTCAGACTTGGTAGAGAGGATCAAGTCGGCACAGTTTGAGGACGTTGCTCTGCGGTGTCTTCGAGAGCAGGTTCGAGCAGGATTGCTGGAGGGCGAGTTTTCTTTTGCAGATGATGGTGCCTTGAGGCATGGTTCCAGATTATGTGTGCCCAGCGGAGAGCTCAGGGAGCAGGTTATGCAGGAGGGCCACAGATCTCAGTACTCCATACACCTTGGTGCCAACAAGATGTACCGAGATCTGAGGGAGCATGTTTGGTGGTCCGGGATGAAGCGGGAGGTGGCTCGCTTCGTAGCTAAGTGCTTGATCTGTCAGCAGGTCAAGGCGGAGAGGCAGAGCCCCGGTGGATTATTGCAGCCGCTGCCCATTCCCGAGTGGAAATGGGAGCATATTACTATAGACTTCGTATCAGGATTGCCGCGTACATCAGGAAGAAAAGACACGATTTGGGTCATCGTTGACAGGTTGACCAAATTGGCCCACTTCTTACCATTCAAGGTTGGTACGTCTACAGAGAGGCTTGCGGAGATGTATATACGGTAGATAGTCAAGATTCACGGAGTTTCGGTCAGCATCGTCTCAGATCGGGATAGTCGCTTCACTTCCTATTTCTGGAGGAGTCTGCAGACTAGCTTGGGCACCCAGCTCAAGTTTAGCACTGCATACCATCCCCAGACGGACGGACAGTCGGAGAGGACTATTCAGACCCTTGAGGATATGCTGCGGACGTGCGTCTTGGACTTTGGAGGCTCCTGGGAGGATTATCTTTATTTGGTGGAGTTTGCTTACAACAACAGTTTCCAGGCCAGCATAGAGATGTCACCTTTCGAGGCTCTGTACGGGCGTAGGTGCCGTACACCCTTATCTTGGGATGATGTTGGTGAGCGAGCTTTATTGGGGCCAGAGATGGTTGTTGACGCAGCTGAGAAGGTGAAGCTCATCAGGGACAGACTTTGCGTGGCACAGGACAAACATCGGCACTAGGCCGATAGCCGCCGGAGGCCCTTGGAGTTTGAGGTACAGATTAGAGTAGGATTAGATTAGGTTGATTGTTTGTGTTTTCTAATCATGTTTGTTTATTATAATTAATTAAGACCTTGTTTGTGATTAGGTCGGAGACCAGGTTTTCTTGAGGATATCTCTGACTCGTGGTACGATACATTTTGGTAGAGGCGGGAAGCTTAGCCCGCGCTTCATCGGCCCTTTCGTTATCAGCGGGAGAGTCGGTGACGTGTCATACAGGCTAGACTTGCCGCCTGCACTTGTGGGGGTCCAAAACGTATTTCACGTATCACAGTTGAGACGGTACGTGGCTGACCCTAGCCATGTGCTTGATCATTCGGAGATTGAGGTCGAACCTACTCTCAGTTATCCAGAGCAGCCTGTGGAGATTCTGGATCGCCGGAAGAAGGTTCTGAGGAACCAAGTGATACCCTTGGTACGCGTCGCATGGAGGCATCATTCTCCAGGAGAGTCTACCTGGGAGAGGGAGGATGAGATGTGCGAGCGGTACCCCTATCTTTTTGGACCTTGAGGTATACTTTTCTATCCTTCTCAGCAGTTTAGTTTCGCCTTTAATTTCGAGGACGAAATTATTTTAAGGGGGGTAGATTTGTCACTACCACTTTTCTAGCTTGGGGGTATTTTGGTTATTTTTTGAAATTTTGTGAATTATTTGGAATTATTAGTTATTATTTGGGTTTACTATAATTAATATGATTTTTGGTGATTTTTAGTGATTTTTAGTAGAATTGATTTTGGGCCTATAGTTGACTTTGACTTGTGTTGACTAGAAGACTAACCTAGTGACTAACCTAGGTTATAGCTACTTAGTTAAGTTAAGTAACCTTGGTTCGACCTAATTTAGTGAGGTTTAGGTCATTAGAACTTGTTAGGAGTGATTTGGAGTTGATTAGGCTAAAATGGCTTATGACTTCATAAGTCATGACTAATGACTTGAGGCTAATTAGCCCATAGGCCCACACCATTGTCACGCCCCAGAACCAGAATACTGGAGAGCGGGGGCAGACATAGCCAGCTACGTATATGAAATGGATTCCATCTCGCTATACGGTCACGGCTGTCTAGATACATGAGGGTTTACTACAAGCCAACAGTCTCCTATGGTCATGAACAAGCCTAGTGTCTCAATCACAAGCAAGTAAGTAAATGTTACAAGATGTATGATCATTAAATATACAATAGTAAGGCGTCCCAAATATTACATATTCAGCTGATCATGAAGCTAGTCGTTACAAAATGTTAGGACTAGCAAGAGTTTAGTCATACATGATCAACCCTAGGATCTGTTAATCATGTTACAGCCCGTAGGCAGACAGTAAGTAAAAGTGCAATCGAGCTAAACAGGTGCTCGTCGGCTAAATGCCTCAAAAGAATATTTTTACAATAGAGCGGGAGAGCCAAAAATAATCCACTCGTTGCCAGGGTTCCGTCTAGTGGCCACCATCTGGCTGGAAGGTCGGTAGATCCTCTGGAGCTGCCCCGAAATCTGGCCACACAAAACCAGCTGGGTCAGACCCCAGAAAGAGCAAGTGCCACAAAGGAAGCTTCACTTAAGAACTAAAACCAGCAATCAGCACAGGAATATAAATATAAATAAAATAAGGACTGGAATAAAAGGAAACATATCAGGATGATATACGACGAGATAACCATGGAACTATTCAGATAGCCAGGTTACAACCCGTAAACCAAACAAGGACCGGGGTTGTAACCCTTCGTCTGAACAGAGCTTGGTTTCTCACCATTTATCGGTAAAATAAATACAAGCATTCTGGTTGTTCAATGATCTGGAACAGGATCAGGGCAAGACTAGACTGGTTAAACTCCATCCAATCATTTCACGGCCAAACAAGAATTACGGTTTGATATTTTAACTAACTAGGGTTGTCACAAGCCTAATTACCAACAAGATGCAGTGAGATTATTCCACAGCCACAAGCCCTGCAGACCATCCAGGTTACCCGGGTTAAAAGATTAGAGTTGAATTCAGGTGGGTACATCGTCCAGGAAACGAATGTACCCTTAGGTTGCTTGAAGGGTGCAACACATGACAGTGTGCTGGAAATGTGCCCTACTCGACGGCAGGCTACAGATCCCAAGGCGTGCCCAGGTAACGGAATTGCCTGTAGCTGGAAAATCTCTTCATGACTAATGTATCAATCTAGTTATTAGTCCTTAGTTCATTTTAATAGGTACTCCTGACCGTGGTACTCAGGAGTCCCATCCTAGACATGATGCAAGACAGGACTGGTTTATTTATACAAGCATAATCACCCACGGTGTCCAGGATTAATTATACAGGTCATGTCATGTCAGGTAGCCGTCGTAACAGCTATTCGAGATAATCATGTCAGGTAATCATGTCAAGTGTACTTATCAGGAGTGCGCCACGACGGGCCACTATCAGGTCATGTCAGGTTATTATGTCAGGAGTGCACCACTACGGGTCACTATCGCGTCATGCTCAATTATCAATTCCAAACATATCAAGTAAATTCGTGATTATCAAGTTCAGGACAAAAGGCATAAGGATATAAAATGGACGTTAAATATCTAATAAAATATTAATATACAGGGCTATAGAAGATCAAGGGTAATCAGGCTACGCTCAAGCCAGGCTATGCTCAGGCTAGCGTACGCCCAGATCTGCGTACCAAAGGATCCATACACTTCCAATAGGAAGCGTACGCAAGGGTCAGCATACACAAGGGCACGCTCAAGCTACAGGTCAGCGTACGCTCAAGCTAGCGTACGCTCAAGACTGCGTACGCTCAAGCTAGCGTACGAAAGGGCCAGCGTACGCCTTGCTCGCTTAATCTAGCGTACCAAGGCATGCGTACGCTCAAGCTAGCGTACGCTCAAGACACACTGCAAACATAAACAGCAGCGTACGAAGGCTAGCATACGCTCACTAAACAGCAGCGTACGAAGGCTAGCGTACGCTCACTAAACAGCAGCGTACGAAGGCTAGCGTACGCTCACTAAACAGCAGCGTACGAAGGCTAGCGTACGCTCACTAAACAGCAGCGTACGACTCAGTGGCGTAAGCTAAAAAGCTAGCTCACTGCTCATTGTCTTCTCCAAATGGCAAGAACAGCAAGAACTCTAAGGTTGAATCTATGCTTCAATTGTCCATATCTTGGTCAAAACAAGTCCGAATCCAACTTTCTAAAGGTCAAAATTGGGTAGAATGAAATGCTCTACAACATGGAACCATCAAAACTTGAAAACAAAGAAGTTTAATAGATCAAAACCACCAAAATCCGAAAGTAACAAAACTCTAGATCTACAAGAAATAAAGCCTCAAAATAGAAAATGACAAGTTCTAATGTGGTTTAGAATCATGAGGAGAAGCTAATGAAACCATCAAAAGAGTTCTCTTGTGGAAGTAAGTTGCACTTGCCTATGGTGTTCTTGGTTGGTGGAGAAGAGTAATGGTGGGGGAAGGAGAAGTAAATGAGAATTATGGAGAGAGAGAGAAAGAAGAAATGGCAATAAATATCAAAGGTGGTGGTAGGTAGGGGGGTTGTGGTGGAAATGAAGGAGAAGCATAGGCTAAGGTGTTCCACCCTTGGCCCATGATGAACCAAGCATTGGGCCGGCCGAACCAAGCCAACCCAAACCGAGAGTTAAACCAAGCCGAGAGCTAAACAAGGAATCATGCAATACAGAAAAAATACGTATACGTATCCCAAAATATGTAATACGAACACAGGCATTACAACCATGAACCAACCCTAACCCTAATCATCCCATGGCTGGATACTTAGCCTCCCCCATCCTATTTAATACCCTCCCAAAGTTAGGGCTAGCCTCCATTAGGTGTTCTTGCCAAGTTTTAGAAACAGGTAATTCTCCATCTTCTAAAAATCCTAGTAAATCTATTTTAATTCTTTTTTTAACCTAAACAAATTACATTGGGTTCTAAATTCTTCCTACTTTTTGTTGGTATCAAGTGTTCTCAGATTTGGGGAGCTTTGGAGGAGTTTCACCATTGTGAAGAACATCACTCATTGAGCTTTTTGGAAGGTTTTGATACATAGAGGTAACTTCCTATATTCACCATAGAATCCTGAGATTTTTGCATCATTAGGAAGCCCTAGACCTAACCTAATAGTAGGAATAGGAAACCCTAAGTTTTTGTGTCGTTTCGTGTCCAATCTTGACACGTATCAGTGTCCTGTGCTAGGTGTTTGTGAAAATGCCACTGTGGATTTGTTTATGTTATTTTCGAATAATTTTTGAATGGAAAATTTTGTTTTGATGTCGCTTACTTGATTTTAATGGACTGAGGTAATTTTGTGCTTGTGTCGTGTCGTTTGGACACTCGTGCACACGCACTCAGACACACGCGCGCACAGCTACAGTGCTCCCCTGCCTATCGAGGTCCCTACTGGACACGACACGAACTTGTTGGACACGAGTTTTTGTGGGTAGTTAGGGGCATCATCTGTCATCACTCTCCCCAAGTTTCACGAGATTTCGTGGTCGGGTTGGGGAGATATCAATCGTGCACGGGGAATACACTACACCGTGCACACTGTGTGATTGGCCACTAATACGGCTCTGGTTCACGGACACGGCAACACGAGGACACGATGCAGGCACTTAGACACAAGCACCTAGACCTAGCCTAGGTGGGGACACGAGCATGAGGCTTGGGATGGCCTGTGTCGGGTGCACGACACGCGTGCACACCCGCACGAGACTGCCCAGTTTCTTGTGTCCAGTTTGCCCGATTTTAGTTTGGGTTGACTTGGACACGTTTGTGTCCACTTGGGTGGACACAAACTTGACACAAAACACGTATTTAATGTGTAGACTCAATACCAATCACTGTTTGGACATTTTAACTTAGTTTTGTTGATTAAATTCTCTTTTCCCTATTGTTTTCTGATACCTACATGATATGCCATTGCTGTTTTTTTTTTCAGATTTTGTAAATGGTTTTTGTCATCAATTTTAACCCAATTAACACTGATCTTTGCATAGTATTAAGACTCTAATATGTGTACCTAGGTGTTTACTTGTGGTGTGTCAATTTTGGATCGAATTGGATGAGTTGTGGGGCTTAAAACTGAAAACTGGGTTAGTGTACTGTTTACACTGTTTTTTGTGTTCTTGTGTATAAATTTGGGGTCCTTCAATATTATACCTGACCTGGGTTTATGTGGGGACTGTTTCAAATTGGTTTTGGGTTTAAATTGAGCATTGGAATGATTCCATGATTGTATAAATCTGTGAAATGTAGGTTGGACTGTTTAGGTTAATGTTCAATATCTGAGATTGTTTTGTAGATAATATAAAAACTGAATTTGGGTTTGAGTGTTGTTGTACACTGTTTTGGTTGAGGGGTGAGTTAATATCTGAATTTCTCCTCCTCTTCTCACTGTTTTGCATGTTTCACCAACACACACAGCTTGGGCACTTTCACAGATCACTAAATTCACTACACTCACACACATTCACTCTCATGTGACACTCTCCACATTCTTTCACACACACACATACACATATGCACATGAACATTTGATTGCCCCTCTCTATGCATTTGTATATTTTTATGTATTAACATATATGATAGTATGGTATACATATAGCCTATAGGGTATTTTCTAGTTATATTACTTAAGGGATCTATATGTGTACTATATATTTAGATATATATATATGTGTTGTGTATAGATGTTTTGTAGGTTGTATAGACTTGGCCTAGCCTATTGGCCCATGGCCTAGTCTTCTAGCCTATGGCATGGTATGCCTAGTGGGCCTAGAATTAACTTGTATAGTCTAGTTAGACTTAGAAATGGCTTGTTAGACCTAGATTAGACTAGTTTGACTTCTAGGGTTGACCAAAGTTGACCAAGAGTTGACTTTGGTCTAGATTGACCTAGATTCATGTAGTATGCATGGTAGTGCTTCATTTTACCATTCTGGACTTGTTGTGACTTGTGCTGTTCTGAATAGGAGCCAGACACCACTCCTCGGATAGTATATTCATCTTGGACATTCAGATAGCAGGCGAGTACATTCTCTGATCATTTCATATCATATTTAGGATTATATTTCCTGCTTTAGACTATCTTACTTGATGCTGACACGTTGGAACACGGATTGGTACTATATGGATCCCTTCATGAGATGTTATTCCTCTCGGGAGCATCAGATACTTTTGTCATGTGTGTTTCACTTACATCACGTATCATATGCTTCTATCATCATGAATCTTCGGGAATTAGCTAGTGACTCATGTACCCTCATGATTACCGAGCCTTCACGAATCAATTCATGAATCACCCTTTATGGGCAACGTAGTATAATCATGAATCTTAACGTAACTTGAATGGATCCTTGTGTATTGATTGGGGATGGGGGAGTATAAGTGAACATGTGAATAAATCCAAGTAGTATAATCATGAATCAATTCCCTGTAGTGTAATCATGAATCAGTCCTTAGCCATTCACATGTTTATACAGTACTCTGAATTACTAGCACTGTCTCTCTTTACATATATCATAGATATTTACTTACAGTCTCTCTCTCTCTTACATTATGCTATTCTTCAGTTTCCTGTATTTTATTCTCTAGCATGATTATATTTCCTTTTCTGCTATGACTTGTTGAGATGTTTTGTACTCGCTCCGTCCTGACTGGACCTGTTGAAATATTACAGAGGATGAGGACGAGGCTGGCTTCCCTACCTATTACGGTGCTACTTTAGATGAGTGCTTGGACCTGGACCAGCAGCAGGTCCCACTAGCTGTGGATGACACACCCTTAGACTAGGATACTTTCATTTTCAGTATTTCATGGATGATTGTACTTATTGATACTTGGGTTATGGGATTTGTATTATCTTCGACACTTAGACTTTCTGATGTACTTGGGATGTTCCTTTTATTTCTGCTGTTTCTCTTATCTATCTATCTGCTATCTTTCATCTGCCTTAGTTGTGATTGAGTTACTTCTGCTATGTCACCCCCATTCGTGGAGTATAAACTGTTTAAGCTTTATATTGTTAGATGTTGTGACCTAGGACAGCGTTCTACCATCGACACTACGGCGTAGACTGGACGTACCCACGTCTCGTGCCCTTACTCTAGGGTGCGGGTCGTGACACCAGTCCTGAATGGACCTGTTGAAAATTTTACAGACGACACTGAGGAGTTCTGTCCTACTTATTACGGAGCAAGCCGAGGCCCAGCAGCAGAGGCAGACTGCAGAGTTTAGTCGAGGCATTGATCTGGCCCTGACTATAGTGGAGAGGGCAGCAGCTCAGCCAACGACAGTTCAGCAGCCGCATCCACTGAGGGAGAAGGGCATCCAAGACTTCCATAAGATGCACCCGAGGGATTTTTGGGGTACAGAGGGCATTCTGTATGTCGATGAGTGAATAGAGCATATAGATGAGATATTCAGATTGGTTGAGATTCTAGTGAGGATTCAGATCGAGGCGGCGGCCAGCATGATGCAGGATCTGGCCCGCACATGGTTCCAGACCGACCCGAGGGTTGGTACTCCAGGGCAGACTTGGGCAGTATTCAAGAAGCTGTTCAAGGAGAAGTTTTTTCCAGATGCAGTGCTAGGAGCCCTCGAGACTCAGTTCGAGGCCTTAGTCCTGGGCATTCAGTCCGTGGAGGAGTATGCAGGGGAGTTCTGCCATCTGGGCAGATTCGTCGAGGGGTTGTCCGAGGCGACGAAGGTCCGAAGGTTCAGAAAGGGATTGGTAAAGGAGGTTAAGTCCTATACCAAGAGTGCTCGCAGTGCTACCTTTGAGGAGATCTTGGTGGATGCCTTAGCCGTAGGGGATGATCTTGAGCTGAGGCTCAAGAGGGGGCGTGACACCTAGGGAGCTAGTGGTAGCAGAGGACCGGCCAAGAGGCTGCACTTTCAGCATCATCATCAGCAGCAGTTTCAGCAGCAGAGGCAGTTCCAGGGTCAGGGCCGTGCACCTTTCCAGCAGGTGCAACAGCAGCCGAGGGTTCAGCCGCAGGCACCTAGGCAGCAGCCTGTCAGTTGTGGTTTCGGTAAGAAACTAGGACATGTGTGGAATGACTGCAGGAAGAGGCTCGGGAGGTGCCTACTCTGTGGTTCAGCAGAGCACCAGTTGAGGGAGTGCCCTCTATCTTCGGGACGAGCAGCTCAGGGAGCCGGAGCCAAGGCTCTAGGGGGACCGCAGAAGGGGCCGTTGCTGACTCAGCAGCAGCGGTTCGTACAGCACCAGCAGCAGGCCAGGGGAGGCCAGCAGGGGCGAGCTTTTGCCATGGCGGCTGAGGATGCAGAGGCTATTGGAGAGTTGATTGCAGGTTCAGTTTTTCTCGACTCCATTCCAGCTTTCGCTCTATTTGATTCCGGAGCTTCCCACAGTTTCGTATCAGTATCATTTGCTATTAGACACTTCCTAGTATCTGTATCATTGCTTAGGACCTGCAAGATCACGACCGGGATGGTGTTATCCTCGTGAGTGATGTTTGCAGAGGGCGGAGTATCATTTTGGGAGGCCGAGAATTGGAGGTGAGTCTGCTCGTAATGCCACTACCGAACTACGATATCGTATTAGGTATGGATTGGTTGAGCAGGCACCACGCCAGCATAGATTGCCGAGGGGGTAGAGTTCTATTTGGGGCACCGGGAGAGCCAGAGTTCGAATACACCAGACGGCAGGCGGAGCAGGACGGCGAACTTTTCTGCGGAGTTTCAGTTGAGGAGCAGGCGGCTCCACATCCTTTGATTGCAGAGTTCATGGACGTCTTTCCGGAGGAGTTGCCAGGGCTTCCACCGGATAGGGATGTTGAGTTCTCGATAGACTTGGTTCCCGGCGCGGAACCAATTTCTCAGCATGTCTATCGAGTGAACAACAGTAAGTTGGTGGAGCTGAAGAAGCAGGTAGATGAGCTGCAGGACAAAGGCTTCATCCGATCGAGTTCTTCACCTTGGGGTGCACCGGTACTTTTTGTACCCAAGAAGGATGGATCGGTACGTATGTGTATCGACTACAGGGCAGTCAACAACCTGACGATCAAGAACAGATATCTACTGCCGCGGATCGATGATCTCTTTGATCAGTTGAGCGGAGCTCGGGTTTTCTCCAAGATTGATCTGAGGTCAGGTTATCACCAGGTGAAGGTGAAGAGGGAGGATATTCCGAAGACCGCTTTTAGGACGCGGTATGGACAGTTTGAGTTCTTGGTTATGCCGTTTGGGCTGACCAACGCCCCGACGGTATTTATGAACTTGATGAACAAGGTATTCCACCAGTACTTATACAAGTTTGTGGTGGTGTTCATTGATGATATCCTGGTGTATTCTAAGACTGAGGAGGAGTATGAGGAGCACTTGAGAGTGGTTCTGGAGACACTCATGAGGGAGAGGCTGTATGGCAAGCTCTCGAAGTACGAGTTCTTTCTGGATAGAGTTGACTTCTTGGGTCATGTGGTGACTGGAGATGTGTCACGACCCGTACCCTGTGTAAGGGCACGAAAAGTAGGTACGTCCAGCCTACGCCGCATGCAGTGTCGGCGGTAGAACGTTGTCCTAGGTTACTATCTAATCAACAACTCACACAATTATATAATATACTTTTCAAATCTCAACTCCGAACAGAGGACAATTATAGATATAATAAAATCTCAATCACAGTCTAAGCACGATAAGATAACACAGAAGTTTATAACTAAAGACTAAACAATAACATTTATAAACAACTAAATAATAATATCTCAAACAAACTCAAATACAAACTCGTATCTCAGTTATTACAATTCAAGTTCTAAAACATAAAAACTAAACCAAGTCTACTAGCTAGTCTCCTGATCACTCCTGAGTGTCGGGGCCATTGGTAGCTAAGCCATCTCCTGCTCTAAGGCAAGTAGGACAAATATCCTCAGGGCAAGCATCTGTAATATTTTCAACAGGTCCAGTCAGGACAGGAATGAGTACAATTCATCAAGAAATCCCAAGTAAATGACAGAGAACTATAAAGCAGTTATAGACAGTTGTATTAATGAATATGGCAGTTTGTACGAGTAATGATGTAGAGAGCAGTTAAGGTACAAGGAAAGTAAGGTAACTAAACAAGAAGAGAAATATAGCAATGAAGACTGTAAAATAAGATCTAGCTGAACTAGAGTAACATGATAAGTTCAGACAGTACAATATAAGTCGAGTGTAATCCCAATGTGAGTCTAATACAAGATGAGTCGAATGTGATTCTAATCATTGTTCTAATAAGGTGATTCGAATAAGGTGATACGAATAGTAATTCGAATAGTAGTCAAACAATGATTCGAATAAATTTTCCAAGTGTGTTTTAAAATACTTAGATAGACATGTAAACGGCTATAGGTAAATTCGGCACATCGCACACCTGGCCAGTGTGGGATGGCTATCGTTCGAATATCATTCACAGGGGGTGGTTCGAATAGTGGGAATGTTCACATGTCTAATCAAGTATTTCCCCGCCCATCTAATACAAATGAATCCAAAATCTGACACATCAATCGAATAAAAGTCCAACCAGCACATGAAGATACGAATAGGTGGTTCAAATAGTGATTCGTATGGTGATTCGAATAATAGAGGTAAGACGAGTAAGTTTGTGTGTCGTATACATAGATTCAGTAATAACAATACGTGTTTGTAACAGAGAATCACATATAGCTAACTAGAACTGAATTACAGTAATTGATAAGTAAATGAGAGAACTATCAGAGAATGTACTCGCCTGCTACTCTAAAAAGAGTAGTGTAATATCAGATGTCTGCACCGGAGTCACAATGTCCTAAAATAGAGCAGTACAGGTTATAATATGTTTAAAATAAGACAAATGAAGTTTATGATGCAATCTACATGATTTTTAGGCCAATCTAGGTCCAGGTCAACTCTAAGTCAAACCTGGTCAATTCTAGGGTTTTGGGTCAACTCTAGTCACCCACTAGGCATACCAGTCTATTTGGTCAAACTTTGGTCAAGCCAAGTCAACCCAGGTCAAGCTAAACATACCCTCAAGTTATTACCTACCTACCACTATACATACATAATACAACATGAGGACACATGAATATGTGACTCTCTATACACCCCATCCTACTACATTTCCTTACAAACACACATACACTGGACACTCTAGTCACACATACACATACCTCATATATGTATCTATCTACATATACATTGGGGCATCACAATATTGACTCTCAACCCACTCTCAATGGTACCTCACACATACATACATCTACCTTATGTATGAACCTAACAACACACATCTCATAAGCACACACTAATACACTCAACTCATAAGGGTATGGAGTATGAGATGGTGGAAGGATAAATGGATTGGCACTTGTATAAGCTGTGGACTGAAAAGTCATGAGTCCAAGAGTGGACTGAATGTATTAGGGAAGGGATTGATTTCACTTACAAGAGGGCTGAAATGTATATAACTAATATTCTACTCACACCCTCTCTAACCTTGCTTCACAGCTATCCTACATGACAAGGTATTCACCTACACCCAAAACCCTCTATTCCACACTACCTACTCCTTGTCCTGCGGTTGCAGGTGGCCCAAGTGTGCACTTGTTGTCTACAAACCTCCCTACTCACTGCTATTGCCTTCTGTTGCAAGGCCAAGCCCAAGCTGCTGCTACTGCCACTTAACATGTTCAAGGCCATGCCAAGCCACCCAAGGCATGCAATACTGCCATGCCTACAGCCCTCTCAGGACTGAGCTAATAGGCCTAACATCACTGCTAAGGCACCTACTACTTCTGCAACATACTGCTGTAACCTCTCCCAATTCAAATCCCAGAATTTAACCTTCAAAAACCAACCCAAATACCACTGAACCCTCAAATCAAAGTGAAACATTAAACCCACAATCTTAGGAACCTGAGAATGGAGTCTAATATTTCAGAATCCATTCTACCCTCACAACATCTAATACATATATAAAGCTAATTAAATATGTGAATGTGAACCATTCAGAGGCTGAAACAATTTACATGTCAATGTAAATTGGACTGAACAGATGAAATTGGACTGAACCATTCAGTGAACATCAGAGGCTGAAATAATTTACATGTCAATGTAAATTAGACTGAACAGATGAAATTGGACTGAACCATTCAGTGAACATCAGAGGCTGAAACAATTGCATATAAACTGGACTGAACAGTTTACATGTCAATATGAACCATTCAAGTATTCAGTGAATGAAGTTCCAAATTAACCCTTCAATTCCTCAGATTTACATATTGGGAATAACAGTTTTAAGTTAAACCTAAACTTATCTATCTAACCCATGCACTAACTGGACTAACCACACTAACACATATCTCTAATATGATACCTAGCCCCAAACTCTGACACAAACCAACTAGACACCCCAAAACCCTATGCCAAACAGTGCAGACAGGGAATGAGAAGGTAAGAAGACATATAAATTTGAAATCCATTTGAAATCTAGTCTTTGAGTTTGAAACCATTTCAACTTGAAACCCAACCTTGAAAATCAAATGAAACTGCCAATTTCGAATCAAAACATCTATAATCCAATCAACCTGAACTAAATCATAAAAAATAACTGAGAATGACATCACCTCACTGTTCTCAGGTTTTAAAACAATCTAAACTCAGGAATACACATTCAATATAAATCTCATTAAACAACCTATGAAATTTTAGAATTAACATTTAAACATTAACCAACTCAACTTATAACCAAATGGAATTTTAACAAGAAACTAACATATATGTATATACCCTCTTTAAATCACAAAACTAAATTAGCATTGAATATCAGGAAGGGGTTCATAATAACTGACAGTTCATATATAAAAAACAACTGAACACTCACTAATACATAGCTTCCAACCATTCGAAAACTCAATTTAACCATCGAAATTCACAAACAGGTATATCAATGTGTGTACCATGTGTCATGTGTCTAAAGAAAGCCATTCGTGTCCACTAGAGTGGACACAAAGTGTCCAAACAGTGTCTAAACCCAAATGTTACTGTGTGACTGAACTGCGCATAGGTAGCATCGTGCACAGGTGCAATGCGATCTAGGGACTCGTGTGTCGACCCTCGAGCCTCGTGCTCGTGTCCAACCATAGGGTAGGTATAGGGCTAGGGATACAAGTGCCTGTATCATGTCTAATGTGTGTCGTGTCGCGTGTCCAGTTGCGTATCAGTGGACAGCTGTGCACGTGTGTGTGTGTTTGCAATTCAAGTGCGGATAGATTTTCTCTCAAACCACTCCATAGAATCGTCTCAAATTTCGTGTGCAAGGTGTCAGTGATAGCCCGTACCCTCCCCTAAAATATCACGTCACAACATGTCGTGTCCAGCGTACACGACACGTCGAGCAGCAGGGCACTGCACGACAGTGTCGTACAGCGTGTCCAAGCCCTAAAACTGACACAAAAACACATAAAAATCAACTCAGTCACCTAGATCTGTAATTTACATCTTATAAGCAATCCAAATATATAATTTGTTTTGAAAAATATTAACATTCAATCCATTGAGGTATTTCAACAAACACCTTAAATAATACATAGATACGTGTCCGATACGGACACCAAACACGAAATCCATCCAAATTTCGGGGACACCTAGGGAACTCCTAGATCTAGCCCTAAATGCAAAGAAAACCAAAATTTAAATCAATTTAAAGGATTTTACCTATATGTGCAGAAAGCTTAGAAAAGCTTCAAATGGGGGATTCCTTCTTGCTATCCAAAAGCTCCCAAATTGTCCCAAGGCTGGGATTAAATTCCACAATCATAAATTAGGAGAAAATTAGGCTCTAATGCAAGAAACTAGGAAAAAAGGAATAAAAATGGATTTATGGGGATTTTTGGAAGGGGGAAAAATACCTCTTTTTCTCCAAGTGTTGGAATGAAATAAAAGAGGCAAGCCCTAATGAATAAGTATTTATATAGGGTGGGGATCCCTATGTGGCTGGTCATAGGCTCAAAAATTAGGGTTAGGGTTTACTAAATAGCCCATGGGCTTAAGTCATGATCAATCAAATCATTAAGCCATAAGTCATTTCATGAAACCATAAGCCATGACTTAAATTCACTTAAACTAATCCTCCTAATCCTAAATTAGTACTAATGGCTAAAAGTAGGTTAACCTAAGTTAGACTAGGGTCACCATGGCTAGGGTTAGCTTCTAGGCTAGTCCACTAGGTCTCAACAAGTCAAAGTCAAACTAGAATTCGCCAATTAAATAAATCATCAAATAATTTAAATAAGTCAAAATGACCAAATTATCCCTAGGCTAAAATGATAATTAAATCATTCTAATGACATGGTTAGGCTCTAGGTCATACAGTCTCTAGGGTTTCACTAGCAGCACGTCAAAATCACAAGTCATGACTTAAAGCAGTTTTTAAATAGTTTAAAATTATTAAAAATCACCAAAAATCATAATGTGCAATAATTATCAATAAATAATAATTATAATTACAAAATTTCAAAAATACCCTCATTACAGAAATTGGGTGTTACAAGATGGGATCTCAGTGGACCCGAAGAAGATCACAGCAGTTGAGGCTTGGGCAGCGCCGAGTTCAGTGGCAGAGATCAGGAGCTTCTTAGGGCTGGTAGGATATTACAGGAGGTTCGTACAAGATTTCTCCTAGATTGCAGAGCCGTTGACTAGGCTGACCCGGAAGGATGCTGAGTTTGTTTGGTTAGAGGAGTGTCAGACAGCTTTTGATGAGTTGAAGAAACGGCTTACGACAGCTCCGATTCTAATATTGCCTTCAGGTTCAGGAGGATTTACTATTTATAGTGACGCTTCAGGAAAGGGGTTGGGTTGTGTCTTACAGCAGCATGGAAAGGTGATTGCCTATGCTTCTAGGCAGTTACGTCCCCATGAGAAGAACTACCCTACCCACGACCTGGAGTTGGCAGTAGTAATTTTTGCTCTGAAGTTATGGAAGCACTACTTGTATGGAGAGAGAGTGGAGATCTTTACAGATCATAAGAGCTTGAAGTATATGTTTACACAGAAAGCGCTCAACATGAGGCAGCATAAATGGTTAGAGCTGATGAAGGACTTCGACATCTCACTTCAGTATCACCCAGTGAAGGCCAACGTGGTTGCCGATGCCTTGAGTAGGTATCCGACAGCCATGTGTTTGAAAATAGACCGTCACTTGCTTGCTGATTTAGAGAGCCTGGGGATTGAGGTGATTGTGCCCGGTGTTCAGATACAGATGTGGAGCCTTCAGATACAGTCGAACTTGATGGAGAGGATCAAGTCAACGTAGTTCGAGAATATTGCTCTGTAGTGTATCCGAGAGCAGGTTCGAGCAGGGCTAGTGGATGGCGAGTTTTCTCTTGTAGAGGATGGTGCCTTGAGGCATGGTTCCAGGTTATGTGTGCCCAGTGGAGAGCTCAGGGAGCAGGTCATACAGGAGGCCCATATATCTCAGTACTCTGTACATCCTGGTGCCAACAAGATGTACAGGGATCTGAGGGAGCATGTTTGGTGGTACGGGATAAAGCGGGAGGTAGCTCGCTTCGTAGCTAGATGCTTGGTCTGTCAGCAGGTCAAGGCGGAGAGGCAGAGGCCCGGAGGATTATTGTAGCCATGGCCCATTCCAGAGTGGAAGTGGGAGCATATCACCATAGATTTTGTATCTGGGTTGCCGCGTACACCAGAGGGGAAAGACGCGATTTGGGTCAGCGTTGACAGGTTGACCAAATTGGCCCACTTCTTGCCATTCAAGATGGGTACGTCTACGGAGAGGCTTGCAGAGATGTACATGCGGCAGATTGTCAGAATTCACGGAGTTCCGGTCAGCATCATTTCGGATCGGGATAGTCGCTTTACTTCCCATTTCTGGAGGAATCTACAGACTAGCTTGGGCACTAAGCTCAAGTTTAGTACTGCATACCACCTCCAGACGGACGGACAGTCGGAGAGGACTATTCAGATGCTTGAGGACATACTGCGGACGTGCGTCTTGGATTTTGGAGGTTCCTGGGAGGATCACCTGTATTTGGTAGAGTTTGCTTACAACAACAGTTTCCAGGCCAGCATTGAGATGTCACCTTTCGAGGCTCTGTACGGGCGTAGGTGTCGTACACCCTTATCTTGGGATGATGTTGGTGAGCGAGCTTTACTGGGACCAGAGATGGTTGTTGACGCAGCCGAAAAGGTAAAGCTCATCAGGGACAGACTTTGCGTAGCGCAGGACAGACATTGGCACTGGGCCGATAGCCACCGGAGGTCCTTGGAGTTTGAGGTACATATTAGAGATAGGATTAGAAGTAGGTTATTTGTTTGTTTTTATTTGTTTGATCATGTTTGATTATTTAGTAACATGAGACCTTGTTTGTGTTTAGGTCGGAGACATGATTTTTCTATGGATATCTCCGACTCATAGTACCATACATTTTGGTTGAGGTGGGAAGCTTAGCCCGCGCTTCATCAGACCTTTCGTGATCAGCGAAAGAGTCGGTGATGTGGCATACAGGCTAGACTTACCACCTGTACTAGTGGGTGTCCACAACGTATTCCACGTATCACAATTGAGACGGTACGTGGCTGACCCTAGCCATGTGCTTGATCATTCGGAGATTGAGGTGAGACCTACTCTCAGTTATCCAGAGCAGCCAGTAGAGATTCTGGATCGCCGAGAGAAGGTACTGAGGAACCAGGTGATACCCTTGGTTCGCGTCGCATGGAGGCATCATTCTCCAGGAGAGTCTACCTGGGAGCGGGAGGATGAGATGCGCGAGCGATACACTTATCTTTTTGGACCTTGAGGTATGATTGTCTATCCTTCTCATCTGTTTAGTTTCGCCTTTCAATTTCGAGGACGAAATTCTTTTAAGAAGGATAGATTTGTCACTACCACAATTCTAGCGTGAGGGCTTTTTGGTCATTTTGAGGTTTATTTGAACTTATTATGATTTATTAGGAATTATTGGGATTATGAGAATTATGTGATTTTATTATTAAAGTATTGCCTTGTGTTGTGGCAGCCCTAACCTAGACTGGACCTAGCCCAGATTAGTCTTAGTTAGTCATGGTTAGTCTTAGCTAGCCATGGTTAGTTAGAGCTAACTAAGATGCACAAGTTAGACTAGTGTGTAAACCTAGAATGTATTTGGACCCTTGATTTGACTTGATGATAGGAGAGACTATTGATGATCTCCAAAACCCTAGCCCTAGATTTTTGGGCCGGCCACATAGGGATCCTCCCCCCTATTTAATGTCTCTCAAAAATCTCTTGCCTCTTTTGCATATCTTTCCATTTTCAAAGAGCAAAGGTTTGGTTCTTCCCTCAACCCTTCGTATTTTGATCATTTCTCATCCTTTTACATTCAAATCTTTTGCATTCCAATCTGAATATTGTCCTCTTACTGTTGGTGGAGGTGAATCTCAGTTTTGTACCATTTTGGAGCATTGAGCTAGCAATGAGGGATCCTTATTTTGGGTGTTTTCTTGAGGAAAAACAACCTATTGGTAACACTCTCTTAACCCATTAGATTTCTAATTTCTTTGCATATTTGCATAGTCCTAGGTGTCTCCTAGCTGTAGGTATTGGTTTCGTGTTGAGTCGTGTCCATTTCGTATCCGTATCGGACACGTATCTGTCTATGTTTTGATGTGTTCGATGAAATGCCACAGAGGATTTTTATTACTGTTTTCAAAATGTATTTGAATAGAAATTCATGTTTTGAGGTGGCTTATCACTTTTTTTGACTGAGCACAAATTATGTCCAGTTCGTATCGCTTTGGGGTCGTGGACACGCCCTATGCGCGTGCAGCCAGGCTGCCCTGCTGCTCGTGTACTCGTGTATCATGATTAGGGCACTTAGACACGAAGGTAGGGGCAGTGTCTGACACGACACCCCAAAGCCTCGTGTCCAATAGATTTGTGTCGAGTGAGAACTCGAGTTGCACTGGTCGCACTGTCTGAGTCCAGTTTTGTGTGTTGGTTCGTATGGTTTCTGGGACACGTTATGTCCAGATTTTGGACACGAAGGTACCCTTTGACACTATCACATGTGTATCTCCATTTACCAACCATTAAATTCATAATATTAGCATGTTTTAAGTTTCGAATTTCAATTTCCCTTTCTCACTGATACATGTTTACTGTTTTGGTGAATCTGAGTTTTGATTTTAATTAAACTGTTGGTTGATGATCTAAATCACCATATTAATGCAATTACATATGTATTAGTACTGCAATGTGGGGTTTATGTTTGGTGAAGGGGAAATGGGATTTCAAAGTTGGTTTGGTTTGAATGTGTAAATGGGAATTTTAGCATTCCTGAGAATTCATATTCTCATTCACTTTTCCAGAGAACACTGAATTAATACCCTAGCTACACACTGATTTGCCATTCATGAACACATTGATATTACACACAGGCACGTTTGTACACTGGTTGTTCAGCTGAGATTGGTTGGTATTAAGATTCAAGGTTATTTGGAAATGGGATTTCGATTTTGTTGGACTGAATCCTGAGAACATTGGGACTGTCACATAGCTGAGAACACATATAACACACATGTTACACACATCTATGCATACAAACCTAAATTCCTGAGACACACTATTGGAACACAAGCACACCTAAATCTGGGATTACATATTGTTAACTGAGATGACACACAGGACACTGTTTTCACTCACTATAAATCTGAGATTAAATCTGTAAATCTGAGACATGTCCACACACACATAAGTTTAGTCACCCATATACTTCACCGTACCCTCACACACTCACACATTGATGATATGATTCACACACTTGCACTCACAATTACACATTGATGTTACACCCAAATCTGAGAACATGTTCCCATATTTCACTGTCACACAAATTTGAAAACTGACATTCCTGAGAACACAGTAACATTGCCATGAACACACTCACACACACATGAGAATATTCTTGTCATGTCTACACACAAGACACACACACATATGCATGCTCTTCCCTCTCTAACTCTCTATGTGTATATGTATATGTATATATATATATATATATATATATATATATATATATATATATATATATATATATATATATATATATATATATATATATATATATATATATAATGTCTAACCTAGTGTGATAATGTGATGTAATATAGATTGCTTATTGATATATATAATGTGTATATAGATATATAGGAATTGTATGTGTGTGGCCTATATCCTTGTGTTGGCTCATAGCCTAGGTAGTATAGCCTATGGCATGTGGAGTGTGTACACTTGGGTTTAGTGTGTTGTTTGACTAGTATGACTTGTGTATAGTATGTGAATGCTAGGGTAGACAAGGTTAGGCCTAGTGAGACTTGATTGGGTCTAGGTTGACCTAGTTGACCTAGTTTTGACTAGTTAGTTGACTGAAGTTGAACAAGGTTGACTTTAATCTAGAATTAACCCAACATCATGTTGAATGCATCATAGTAGCTTATTTTACTAGTTTGGATATGTTGTGACTTGTACTGTTCTGAGTAGGAGCTAGACACCACTCCTCAGGCAGTATTTCATTCAGACATTTAGGATATCAGGCGAGTACATTCTCTGACCGTTTCATACTTGACAGGATTTACATTTACGCTTTAGATTACTTTACTTGTTGCTGTCACGATGTTAACACGAATTGGTACTATATGGATCCCTTCATGGGATATTATCCTCCTCGGGAGCATCGGGTTACAGTTTGTCATATGCGTTTTACTTTCATCATGTACTCCGGTGCTTTCACCATTCATGTGCACTCTCGTGATTCATGTACTCTCATGTTCACAGAGCCCTCATATATACAATCATGTGCACCCTATTACGGGCCTTCATGTGATATCATGTGCAATAACATAACCTGTCTGGATCCTTGTGTATTGATTGGGGTACGGAGGAATATAAATGGTCATGTGAATAATTCTAAAGTAGTATACTCATGTGCAAACTCTTGGATTACTCATATGCAAATTCAAGCCGTTCACATGTTCATCTTGTACTCTAAATCACTAGTTCACTGTTAGTTCTCTATTTATTTTATATATTTACATTACAGCTCTCTCTTTTACTTCATGTATATTCTGCAGTGTTTCATGTATTTTACTCTATTGCATATTTATATATCCTATCATATTATGAACTGTGTGAGATGTACTGTGCTCGCTCCAGTCCTGACTGGACCTATTGAAAATTTTACAGAAGACACTGAGGAGTTATGTCCCACTTATTACGGAGCAGGCCTAGACGACACATGTGGACTGGACTCTCAGGAGGACCCAGCACTTGCAGATGACACTACCCCAGTAGATTAGGATAGTTAGCTAGACTAGTTTCTATTATCTTCATGTCTTATCAGATACACTTATATTTATTGGAGATGGTATTCTGGATTTGTGGAGATGTTTATCTTAGACTTTCAGCTATCACTCTATCTTGTATTTATTATCTGTGGATTCTGTGTTTTATCTATTCTATCTTATCGTACTTTCTTCCTTAGTTGTGATTGAGTTGTACTTATTATGTCACCTCCATTCGGAGTATATATACTGTACAGGTACCTTATAACTGTTAGATGTATGTAACCTAGGACAGCGTTCTACCGTCGACACTGCGGCGTAGGATGGACGTAACCACTTCTCGTGCCCTTACCCTGGGTATGGGTCGTGACAATTGACTTATCTATTAAGCTCAAACCAACCAAGCCAACATGTTGAACCAAACCAAAATAACCAAGTCAAGAATAAACCAAGACTAGGCTAAGTAGGACAAGTCTAACTACGATCCACCTGACAAATATCAGAAATCCGTACACATATAATGAAAATAAGTATAACGAAAAACGGGAGTGACAACTCTACCCACCTTAAAAGAATTCTATCCTCGAAATTTAATCAAGAGGTTAGAGATGTCGGGGCAAGCTACACTAACCACAGGCAATCTATGACTAGCAATTAATCAAACAATCATTCATGCAAGCAAGGAGTTAAGAGCATAAGGCCTAAGAAAGATATTATACCTCATGAGTCAAACAGGTGTGGATATCACGATCGGATATCATCCTCACGTTCCCAAGTTGACTCACCCAAAGAATGATGGCCCCAAGCAACACAGACTAAACTAATAGTCTTGTTCTTGAGTACCTTCTCTCTTCGGTCCAATATGGATACGGGCCTTTTCTCATACGAAAGGTTGGTACCAACAACCAATTTCGAATGATCAAGGATATGGCTTAGATCCGGGATATACCGTCGCAATTGGGATACATGAAAAATGTCATGTACCTCACGTAATAACGGTGGAAGAGCGAGACGATAGGACACATCGCCTACTCGTTCGAGAATATCAAACGGCCCTATATACCTAGGACTAAGCTTTCCCCGTACGTCGAATTGAATGATGCCACGGGTAGACGAGATCCTAAGGAATACGTGGTCGCCGATAGAGAACTCAAGAGGACGCCGATGAGAATCGGCCCAATGATGCTGACGATCTTGTGCATCTCGAAGATGATCCCTAACTTGTCTGACCACCGCGATAGTCCGAGTAACCATTTCTGGACCAAGCATCTGCCTCTCGCCTACATCATCCCAGGCTAAAGGTGATCTGCACTTTCTGCCATACAGTACCTCAAACGGTGCTATCTGGATACTAGCCTGGAAAATGTTATTGTAGGAGAACTCTACGAGATGAAGGTGATCTTCCCATGAACCACTGAAGTCGAGTGTACATAATCGTAACATATCTTCGAGAGTCTGAATCACGCGTTCTGACTGACCATCTGTCTGCGGATAATATGTTGAACTGAACTTGAGACGAGTCCCCAAACTCTCTTGAAGACTCCGTCAAAAGTATGATGTGAATCTTGAATCTCTGTCTGATATGATACTAACTGGCACTCCATGTAATCTGACTATCTGCCTGAGGTACATCTCTGCAAGCTGATCCGTTGACTGGCCAATTCTGAAAGGGATAAAATGAGCTACCTTCGTGAGCCGGTCAACTATAACCCAGATAGTATCTCTCCTAGCCAGAGATTTAGGTAATCCAGTTACAAAATCTATGGTAATATGCTCCCATTTCCATTCTGGGATCGGTAAATATTGAAGAAGTCTAGCTGGTCTCTGATGTTCAACCTTAACTTGTTGGCAAACTAAACAACGAGAGACAAACCGGACTATCTCCCTCTTTATGCCATTCCACCAGAAATGCTGACGGATGTCTCGGTACATTTTTGTGCCACCGGGATGAATTAAATACTACAAACTGTGAGCCTCTGCCATGATCTCTTACCTGATATCACCACTAGGTACACAAAGATGCATTCCATATCGAAGTGTACCGTCTTCGTGAATACATAACTCTGTTCTCCTTCCTGCTTCATATTCCGCCCTAAGCCGCTGAAGCTTAGAATCTGTTGATTGAGCTATCTTGATCCTCTCAACTATACAGGACTGAACTTGCATACTGGATATCAATGCCACATTGGTAGGAAGAACTACTTACTACTTCTATTTCCATCTTCTGAAGATCTGCTAATAACTCTGGCTGTGCTGTTAGAAAATAGGCTCTTGCTCTTCTACTCAATGCATCTGCAACTACGTTAGCCTTCCCAGGATGATACTGTAAGTTGATGTAGTAATCCACAAGTAGCTCTAGCCATCTCCTATGACGCATGTTAATATTCTTCTGAGTAAACACATACTTAAGACTCTTGTGGTCGGTGAAAATTTTTACCCGATCTCCATACAAATAATGCCTCCACAACTTAAGGGCAAAAACCACCGCTGCTAACTCCAAGTCATGGGTAGGATAATTCCTCTCATGGTCATGAAGCTAACGTGATGTATAAGCTACTACCTTACCATGCTGCATTAAGACACATCACAATCCTCTGCCAGAAGTGTCACAATAAACTGAAAATCCTTCAGTCCCATCTGGAAGCATGAGAATGGGAGCCATCATTAATCTTCGCTTTAACTTTTCGAATGAACTCTGACACTCTACTGTCCAAGCAAACTGCACATTATTGCGGGTCAACTGCGTCAATGGTGCCGAAATTCGAGCAAAGTCTGACACAAATCGTCTGTAATAGCCGGCCAATCCTAGAAAACTGCGAACTTCTACGACGGTGCTGGGAATTGGCCATGTCTCTATGGCAACTATCTTCTGGGGGTCCACTTCCACTCCACCTCGGGTGATGATGTGACCAAAGTACGAAATACGATCAAGCCAAAATTCGTACTTACTGAACATCGCGTATAACTGGTGCTCTCTGAGAATCTGTAGGACAATTCGGAGATGCTGCTCATGTTTTGCTTTATTCTTACTATAGACTAAGATGTCGTCTATGAACACTATCACAAACTGGTCCAAATAGGGCATAAAAATACGATTCATGAGGTCCATGAATACGGCTTACGCATTGGTCGCTCCAAATGGCATAACGAGAAACTCCCAATGTCCATATCTAGATCTGAATGCTGTCTTTGGATCTTACTCTTTGACTCGGATCTAATGGTACCCCGATCACAAGTCAATCTTAGAGAATACTGCTGCCCTACTGAGTTGATCAAATGAATCATCTATCCTTGGTAGGGAATATTTGTTCTTTATTGTTACAGAATTTAAGGTACAATAATTAACACATAACCTTGATGTACCATCCTTCTTTTTCACAAGAAGTATCAGGGCTCCCCATGGTGATCCACTAGCACAAATGAATCCCTTGGTTCTGAGTTCTTCAATCATCTTGTATAGGATCTCCAACTCTGATAGTGCCATTCTGTAGACTCTCTCTGACACTGGTGCCGTTCCTGGAATCAAGTCGATAGTGAACTCTATCTCTCTCTCCGGTGGTATATGTGTAAGTTCTTCGAGAAATACGTCAGAAAATTCTTTTACCACTCTGGAAAACTGAACTGCTTCTGCTACTGCCTTCCGCAATACCGGTGGAGAAGGTTCTACTTCGCCTCTGAAAAATAAAAAATCTGGTTCGCCTGGAATACCAAAAATAATCCTGCCAATATAGTAGTTTATTCTTGCGTATTGATCCTTCAACCAATCCATTCCTAGGACCACATCATAATCGGCTATCGAAAATTCTATCAATCTAGCAGGAAACTCTCTACCGCCAACTACGATTCGATATGAAGTATAGACTCTATCTACCCCTACAAGACCATTACCAGTAAGTATATTGAGCCTTACTGACAATAACTCAGGCTCCAGTCCTACCCATGTAGCGAATCGTGCAGACATAAATGAATGCGATGCACCCGAATCAAACAATACTGATGCTAAAAAAGAGTTGACAAGAATGGTACCTGCCACCACCTTACCTGATGCCAATTCTTCTGCCATGGTCAGAGCCATAGCTTGACCTTGTCCTCTCGGTGTTGGTCCCTCTGCTGGTGACCTCTCTGTCTGTTCTGGATCTGAGCTTGGGACTGAGCATACTATTGCGGCCTCTGCTGCTGGAAAGCTTGAGCCTGAGGCGGCAATAGCCTAGGAGGCTGGTACTACTGCTGTACTGGTACTGGTCCCCTAACCGATGGACTGGTTAGGGTTGATGAAGAGGAACTGGCTCTATACGGGTAGGACCCTATCATGTGATCCGGTGCCCCACAAGCCAAGCACAACCCCTGTGCTCTGCGACACTCTGATACTACGTGTCCTGGCTTCCCATAATGAGTGCAGCCCATCGCAGAAGACTGTTTCTGCTTCTGCTTCTGAGCGTATGTCGGTGTCGAGTGCTGAACCGACGAAACTGTGGTCGCCCTCCTAGGAGCTCCAATGGTCAAAGCCCTAGCTGTCGGGGCTGGTGTTGATGACTGGGACAACTGTCCATAAGACCTCTTACGTCCTCCAGTTCGATCAATTATCCTCTGGGAGGTATACTCATGCCTCTTCGCAGCTCGCAAGATAGCATCAAACATCTGGTGCTTAAACTGCTCCACTGCTAGAATGATCTCTAGGTGGAGTCCCTGCTAGAATCGCTGGGCTCGATCCAATTCGGTCGCCACCAATGTGGGAGCAAACCGACTAAGTCTATAAAACTCGGCCGCATATCCATCGACCGTCCTACCCATCTGCTTGAGATTGTTGAATCTGGTCTGCAGATCATACCGAGCTACTGCATCAAAGTACTTTGTCTGGAATTTGTCGTTGAATACCGCCCATAAGACAGGCGTCACCAATCCAACTGCTTGCATCGCCCACCAGCTACGGGCTAAGTCCAATAACTGCAGGCGCACGACGGCCACCTTCTCATCCTCAGGAATCATAGCTGCTTCCAGGATAACCTCTGTGTCCTAAAGCCATGCATCAGCAGCAATATCACCTTCAGTTCCGTCAAAGAAAGGAGGGTTCAGACGCTTGAAGCTGTTAGCCGCATTGTTCCCTTGATAACCAACTCTGTCAATGGCATCTTGTACTGTCTGGTGCAGGACATCGCCCTAACAATCTTGAAATGCAAGCAATTCTCTAATGAGACCCACCTGGGTTCCATTATCAGGCTCTGCAGGCTGGACTGGTTGAACTGGGGGCTCTGGATCCCCAAAATGCATGACTCGAGAGGCCGCTCCAGAGTGCTGGGCTTGGTCTCCAGGTTGCTACTGGTCCACTGGAGGTGCTCCGCCTTGCTGATCGGTAGGACCAGGAATAATTGTTTGCAAAAAATAAAATAATTTGTTTTATTCCAAACTTGTAAAAGAGTACAAAGTACAATAAATTTTGGGGAAGTACAACTTTAGGAATCTGATCAGAAGACGATCACTTTATCCCTTGGACTATATAAACTTGAAGACTGTAGCCTCAGAAGAATGCAGCAGCAATTTTATAAGAGTTCTTGATCCTCCCTGATGATGATTGGAAACTCTATTTATAGAGTTCAGGAAATAACTGTTTTAGCAGTTATTCTGATGTACGTGAGGAAGGATTGTGCCATACTGGATTGCGCCAACCTTTTGTTGTGCCAACTTTTATTCAGTTGTCAATCGTGTACTAACTGTATTTAGACGCGTGGCATCGTATGATTAAGATGCGCGTGGTCATGTACAGGATAGTAGACACGTCTTGAGAGATTAGTGGCATGTGTGCCATATCATCCTGCTTTAGAATGTAAGTTGTCTCAACTTTATCAGGTTGCGCGAGCTTCAGTCAACAAGTCAAACTGCACTTGATTTGAGAGGCGCCTACACACGTGGCAGCTTTTGATCAAAAGTCATTCAGGTTGCGCCTAGACGCAACTAAGGATTTTGTTTAGATTGCGCCTGGGTGCAACTCACGAATTGTACAAGACAGCTGTCCACTAATTTTTTCTTGAGCGGCACAAATTTGGGGATTCGAAGAGATTTTCCTCGTTCTCTGTTGTATCAGTCGTCAGTATGGTCAGGTAATGATAACCATTAAGTGTCAGATGCCAAGAAGGCTTTGGCGCAAAAAGATTGAGCGCGGTCTAATATTAGGCGTAATCTGATCGGTGGCGCAGTCTGCTTCATATCAGTGGCGCAACTTGATTTTTGGGACGCAACTTGATCACTGATCAGTATATTGAAGGCGCAACTTGACTTTTAGTCTCTACAAGACTCCCTTCAAAGTTTTTAAAACTTAAAGACATTGCAAAGTTTTGTAATACTTTGAATTTATAAAAGTTTGACTAAGTCAGGTTGTACCGGTCTCATGCTCGGTCATCGTGATTAAATACCTTTCTAAAAAATATTCAATCTTCTCTTCGTCTTCCGGAGTTTTATTGATTTCTTTCAGTTTCCCATGAGGAATACGAAGAGTCAATTTGTTGATATATATGTAGTTGATCTCCATACTTTGGTCTTCACTTTTGTTCTTCAACGGCCCCCAAGAAGAAAGAGATGGAGACTAATGCTAACACCACAACCAAGTCTCCTGAAGCGAGATAAGATATTGTGCCTACAACCTTTTTGTTGGAGGCTGACCCAGCTTTGAGGGCAGTGAACTTTCTAAACTGTTTCGGTTTAACTTCGTCAGTCTTCAATCGCTCGAGTGGCGGATCATCCTCTAAGGAGCACACCAATTCAGAGGGATTTCTCAACCTAATGCGTCGCTCGGGGATCTGCACCATGCAAGGGTTGGACGCCGCCCTTCGTCAGACTGATGAAGACAAGGACAAAAAATAATATTCTTTTCTTAATGAGAACAACTTTTGTTATTTTGCTCTCATGTCCTTGGTTGTAGGGGTCCACCCATCTTTATGCAAATAAATTTTTAAAATTTCTGATACTATGTGGCTGTGACTTCGAATGGTGCTCATGGACATATTTTTTTAGCTGATTCTTCATTTTTTTGTTTCTTCTGAGGAACACGTGGCAGCCGTTACACGCTTTTAGATGCTTATTTTTAGTTTTTTCCCAGAATAGAATCCTAGAACAATGCACCCACCTTCTCTTCACCTTTTTAAAAAAGGACATCCAGAAATGAAACAATCATTCATACTCTCTCAAACAAATGTCTTCCCACAAGGCTTCACTTGCGCTACTTCATTCTGACACTATTTGCTTGCATGTTGTGCCTTCAAAAACTTGTAAGTCTGCGCTAACTATTTCTGAAAATAGGCGCACACTATGGTCCATTGTTCAGCTCTGATTAGAGGCGCATATTGCTGTCATACGCCTGTTTGATCAGTGTTCAGTGCTGATATGCGCTTATTCGTAGGCACATTGCTGATGTGCGTCTATTTGTAGGCACATACTGATGTGCGCCTGTTTATAGGTCCATACTGATGTGTGCCTGTTTGTAGGCGTATTGCTGATGTGTGCCAGTTTGTAGGCGTATTCTGATGTGCGCCTGTTTGTAGGCGCATACTGCTGACTGATAGATTTCTGCTAACTTCTCATGTTCCATTGACATTTGCAGGGACTTGGCTAGCGAGCTTCTTCAGAACTGGTATTGGTGATTTGGATGTTGCAGAGGACATTCTTCTGACACCCATATCAGACAGCTCATATGGTTCTGACACTCAAATCAGACAGCTCAGGACTCTTCATGTTAAGAAGGGTCTTCCTCAGATGGTAGGAAGAGCCTGTATACATGAGAGTTGGATGGTGGAGAGACAGAATTATGAATCGTATCACAAAGGTGATCTCGTTCCTAGTTCTCCTGACGGGTTGTCTTCTTCCACCAGTTGTATTGACAGCAGCTCATCTTTGGGCTGCTGCACTCTGGGGTTCTCCTCTCGTCTTTCTGAGAGAGAAGACCAGAGTTAGTTCCATTGTCGAGCTCGTTGCTTCAGGTCGAGACGACAAGGAATTGCCACCAACAAATAAGAAGATCCAAAGATGTAATAGACCTTCATTATCGATAGGAAGATCCAAGAATGTAATAGACCTTCATTAGAATAAAAATCAAAGATGTAATAGATTTTTATCAAGATGTATCTATATTTTTAAAGAAGAAATAAATAAATGATTGTCTCGTTATTCTCCCTTTTATAATTCAAAGATTTTTTTGATATGCTGACATGGAGTGCAGAATGTAGAGAGAATGTGAATGTGGCAAGTTGTTTGATGTGGCTATTTGAAATTCAGAGACATGGATTCTCATTATGATAAATAAATGAGTGATTATTCACTTCGATTTCCGAGGAAGAAATATTGAATGAATGAATGGCCTTTTAGACTCTCGAAAAAAGAATAAATTAGTGAATAGTCACGTCAGTTTCGGAGAAGGGATAATGAATGGTCGGTTATGAATGAATCGTTAGAAATGAACGAATAGTTGTGCTTCTTTCCAAAAGTTGCATCAGTTCTCGAGGCCGATTACCTAGTTGTTTTGTCTATAAATAGAACAAAACTTTTGTAGATATTGCCAATCTCTTTCCCTTCTGTATGAAAATGTCTTCCAAAGATTTACATGCTCCGAAGATCAAAGAAGAAACCGAGATACTCCCTACTGAGCCTCTTGTGCCTTCTCAGAAAGAAAGAGGTGAAGGCTCAACTGTTCCTCCTGCTGGACAGGATTTGATCTCCAAGTTAGTAGAACCCGGAAAGACTGCCGAAGAAGAAGCATTGAGGATGGCTGCTTGCGAGTTTTTCGTGAGTTCTGGCAATGAGATGCTTGAACGTTTGGCAAACTATGTATTTAATCATGAAGGATCAGGGCCTCCTCCCCGTCCTTAATATTATGTAATTCAATTCTGCTTTTGAATAAAAAATAAACTTTTATTTACATCATGTCTCTGAAAATAAAGTATATTTTGTCTTTATACATAATATTTCTTGAGAAATTTGCCATTGATGGGCATCATAGCAACTCTGCCGTCCATATATGTTAATTGATAGGCTCCATTAGAGAAGACTTTATTTATCACATACGGTCCTTCCCATTTTGCCTCGAACTTGCCTTTACTTATATGTGTCATAGTCATAGGACGTCTGACTGTAAGAACCAACTCGCCTTCTTAAAATGTTCGCACTCTGACTTTGCGATTGAAATCTGCGCCTGATAAAGTTCAATGTGTTGTTGAGCCAATAACCTTTTCTCATCGAGTGCCTCCAATTCCTGAAGTCGAAGATGATCATTATTATCTGTAGTAAGCTCATTAGCAATGGCGATTCTCAATGATGGAATTTGAATCTCCAAAGGTAGTACCGTTTCACATCCATACACCAGAGAAAAAGGTGTACAACCTGTAGGGTTACGGACAGTAGTGCGATATGCCCATAGACATTCTCCAAGTTTATCACTCCAATTATGTTTGTTGATAGAGACAAACTTTTTGAGGAGTTTGATAATGGTCGTGTTGAATGCTTCAGCCAACCCGTTAGTCGCAGGATTATTGGCTGTTGAGGCAACATTATTGATTCTGTTGTCATCACAGAACCTATGAAACTTCTGGCTGATGAATTGTGGCCCATTATTATGAATGATTCGGTGAGGGACACCAAATCTATATCACATGATGTTTGATGAAGTTGATAACGCTAGTAGTTTTTACTTCAGCTAAAGGTATAGCTTCTGCCCACTTGAAAAAATAATCAGTTATGGCTAAGATGAACCGATGTCCTTTAGATGAAGGAGGATTGATAGGGCCAATTATATCCATGCCCCATGCTTCAAAAGTCCATGAGGCTGCAGTTGGATGAAGAAATTCTGACGGTTGGTGAATGAAATCTGCATAAACATGCACGGTATTTCCTTGCATAATCAATAGCATCTGATACCATAGAAGGCCAGTAGTAGCCTATACGTCAGATACGATCCTGTAGTTTAGGACCAGGTTGATGTGCTCCACAAACACCATCATGAGCTTCACGTAATATCTGCTTTGCTTCATCACCAGCAAGACACCTCAAGAGTAATCCATCAAAAGTTCTTCGATACAATTCTTAGTAGTTTAATTATAATAGAATCGAAGTGATCAACGACGGATACTTGTAGCTTCTTTACGATCTTCTGGCAAAATGTCATGTACTACAAAATCAATTAAAGGTGTCCTCCAGTCTTTACTAATGACATTGACTTCAGTTAGGTTGCTGAATTCAATGTTGTGGTTGTTTTCAACACAAAATAATTCTCTATTAGAGATAACCACCATTTGTTGTCTTTTGACTGGAACTGCCAATACTACAGCTAGGTTAGCTAAAGCATCAGCTTCTGTATTGCATGCACGACGTACATGTTCGATGAAGAATCCTTTGAATAAAGAAGCTATTCTAGTTGCTGCTTTATGGTATGGTACCAAATCTTGATGTCGGACTTCATATATGCCTCTAACCTGATTAACAATCAGCTTAGAGTCACCATATACTTCGAGATATTCAATATTCAATTGTTTAGCTAATTGAAGTCCAACGAGCAAAGCATTGTATTCTGCCACATTGTTAGAGCACGATTCGTCTAAAGAATAGGCCATTTGAATAGTTAATCCATCAGGTGAAACAAGAACAATTCCTACTCCAGCAACAAGAGTACCTCCAGGTCCAATTCTAGAAGCTCCATCAAAGAACAACCTCCAAGTAGGAAATTCTTCTGAGATCATAATTGATTCCAATGTTTCGTCCGAAATCTCATCATAGAGTTTAGATGTCTCAGGGACAGGATGAGCTGCTAAAAAGTCAGCAAGTGCTTGGCCTTTCACAGACTTTTGAGGAACATAAACCATATCATATTGTGCTAGCAATATGGCCCATGTGGCAAGTCTAGAATTGAGTGTGCTTGGCTTCTTCATTAAGACTCGAAGAGGATTGACCGGGGATATGACATGAATAGTTTGGCCTATGATGTAATGTCTTGTCTTCTGAACAGCAAACATTAAGGCTAAACATTCCTTCTCCACTGGACTATAACGATGTTCAGCTCCAATCGTTCGGCTGAGATAGTAGATGGCTTATTCATGACCTTCCTTGTTCTTCTGAGCTAGCAAAGCTCCCAATAAATGATCCGTTGCTCGGACATACATTAAGAAGGTTATCCCTGAGATCGGTGGTACAAGAACCGGTAGACTCATTAAATACCGCTTTATGTCATCAAATGCTCGTTGATATTCTTTCGTCCAAACGAAAGACACGCCTTTATTTATTAATTGAGTAAATGGTCTGTAACGTCCAGATAAATTCGAAATGAACCGCCTGATGTACGCAAGTCAACCTTGGAATCTTCGTAGCTCTTTTAGGTTGCGTGGAGGATACATCTCTTGAATGGCTTTGATCTTCTCGGGATCAACGTGTATACCCTTAGAGGTAATGACGAAGCCGAGAAACTTACCATTAGAGACACCCAAGAAAGACTTGGTGGGGTTCATTTTGAGTTAATGCTGGCGCATTAGATTGAAGATAGTTCTTAAATCTTGAATGTGATCTTCTTTGAGACGACTTTTACCAGCAATATCATCAACATAGCATTCGACAGTCTTTCACAAATGATCTCGAAAGATAGTGCTCATAGCCCGCTGGTAAGTTACACCTGCATTCTTAAGAGAAAACGGCATGACCGTATAACAGTACACACCCCGAGGAGTACGAAACGAAGTATATTTTTCATCTTCAGGATCCATCCGGATTTGGTTATATCCAGAAAACCCATCCATGAAAGAAATTCGTTCGAATCCACATGTATTATCGATCATAACATCAGTAATTGGGAGAGGGAATTCGTCTTTAGGGCAAGCATCATTGAGATCCCGAAAGTCTATGCAAACTCGAACCTTCCCGGTCTTCTTCAGGACAGAGATGACATTGGCCACCCAGTCAGGATGTTGTTCTTCTCTGATAAAGCCACAGGCTATAAGCTTTTTTACTTCATCATCAATTGTATCCATCATTTTAGGCTTGAATTGTCGTTGTTGTTGTTTGAACGGTTCGGCATTCGGCAAGATGTTAAGCTTGTGAGTTGCAATTTGAGGATCTAATCCCAGCATATCTTCGTAACTCCAGGCGAAGATGTCAATGTATTCACGAATAAGGTGAATTAATTCTTGTTTATCATCTTCTGGGAGATTCTTGCTGATGAAGATTGGTCGTGATATACCTTTCTCTTCAATATCAATTTGGACCAGTTGATCTTCAGTAGGTGGTTCTCATTGTTCAAAACGAAGTTCCTACTGATTGTTCATCCTTTGTGTCCAAGGATCCATTTCAGTAGCTTCTTCAATGTCACTTTCATCATCTTCTAAGAATTTGGCGGACACCATGTTAGAAGATACTATAGCCTTATGAATACGACCGATGTTGGTATCAGAATCCCACAAGATAGAATCAGAAGAATTTGAGCGTTCTTCTTCATCAGATTCAGAAGGTTCTGGAGTTGGAAGTGGTGACATATAACGTAGTCCTCGTTTTGTTTTACTGTGGTATTGTTGTGATTTTCCTCTTGGAACAGCAATACGAAGAGGGGTTCGCCATCCTTTACCATTGTTGAGACCTGTTCTGAAATCATAGCCCATTTTATGGATGATGGCTTTAGATTATGGACTATAGCGTCGTAATTGTATCCTTCCTGTATATCTCTACTATCATTATAGAGCATAATTTTTGGTTCTTCTCTTTTGTTGAAGAATATAGGCTTTTCATCTTTCTTTTGAGACGGTACTAAGAAGTACGACTCTTGTATTGAATCCAGTGATACCACATTTCGTCGAGATGATACAACTTCTATTGCAAGTAGTTTAAAGCTATCTAGCATATCCAAATAACACTAAGTATAGTAAAAGACATCAGTATACTGCAAAGGAGTTGCTTTATTGATCTTTATACCATCATTTACAACAGGGACTTTAGCCGTAGCGGGCTTAGTCAGATTGATGACAAGAGGGGGAGAAGAAGAACGAGAAGGAGGAGGAAGCTTCTTGCGACGAAGATCGATTACAAGCGGCTCAGAAAAAGTGAGCTCCCTTTGTTCCTGACTATCACCTTTAGGTCGCTTCTTATGGGAAGGTAGATAAATAGTCAGTGGTTGGAAAGACTGAGGACAGGAGGTACGCCCCTTGACTGGAATCACCAGAGTATCATTAGGTATACTCTTCTGTTCTTCATCTGTGTCCATTGCTAGTACCACCTTCATGAATTTCTCTTTGTACATACGAGAATCGTTGCAATATGCTTCAACTCCTTTGAAAGGATTCAGATCTGCAACCTATTTTTGAACTTCTCCATTACCATCCATATATTTGAAATATTGGTGGAGTATAGAGGGTATAATATTGTGTTTATGGAGGAATGGCCTTCCCAACAAAGCATTGTATGAGCCATGATTGTCAATAACATAGAAAGTTACTTTTGTACGAAGATTGCCAATTTGAAGTTTTAGGCGTATCTTCCCCAAAGGTTCACTTCTTCCTTGATTGAATCCCAGGATGGTAGTGATAGTTGTAGAAAGATTATGTACTGGGATTTTCAAAGCATCCAATAAGGACTTTGGCATGATGCTAAGTACAGACCCGGGATCAATCAGAATACGGTCGACTTATATGGTGTCCACATATCCCATGAAATAGAGAGGACGATCATGACGATTGTCTTCTAATAACATGTCATCTTGTGTAAAAGTGATATTGGGCATTAATTTAAATACACTATGACGATGTGCACAGCTGACTGGCTCCTTTTCGGGCTTTTTGAGAAAACAAGCGTCAGCCTGCATCAAAGCTTCACTTAACGTCTCACGAGTTTCTTTTGAGAGACGTAAAAGTTCAAAGATTGACAATCTCGCTGGAGTATTGGCCAATTGAGCCAATATGTCAAAATTGTAAGGCTTTTCAAGTCCAAGAGATGATGACTTCTTTAATGCTTTATCAAAGCGAACAGGTTGCTTTCCCTTGTCTGCTGATGTTGATTTAGGAGAAGATGGTTCGACCACTGGCACAGATGTAGACGGTGTACCTTCAGCAGGAGAAGATGATGAAGGAAGAACATCCGAGGATGGAGCAGGGTTTTCTTGATTTTTGGAATACTCCCGAAGATAGGGTTTCCCAGATCTAGTGCCCATGAGGATTTCTTCTTCTGTTAATGGTTCAAAGGATACCATATTACAGTTCTTTGATTTAGACTTGGAATGCTTCTTTTGTTTAGAAGAGGAAGGCGTTTCAAATTCTGCAACCAGATCTGGATGAATCCATATGATCTCTCCTCTGTCAGTTGACATCGGAATAAGACCTTCATTTTGAGGAGGCGGGATATTCACAATTTCTAGAGTAGTCCTTAGAATAGGGACAGCTCCATCTTGTACGAGTTGTGGTGGAAAATCACCAAATTGGAGAGAAACCACATTAGCAGTCACTGTTTTCTCGTCCTGCTGTAGAGTAATTGCTCCAGAGTTGACCAACTCCTAAATTTTGCCCTTGAGCACATAACATGCTCTGGTTGGATGCCCTATGAATCTGTGATAAACACAGTATTTAGGGTGATCAGTTTTACCAACTTCTTCTGGTCGCTTTGCCTCTGGAAGCTGAAGCTTATTGCTTTTGATCAAGCAATCGAAGATGCTTAACGTATCATCTTCGTCGAAAGAATACTCTTCTTTTGGACGGGTTGACTTTTGCAGTGGTGCCGATGGGGTGGATGTCGTCTGAGTAACATTGACAGCCAAAGACTCTTTACCTTTAAGATTGATGGCCAATATTTCTTTATTCTCGCGGTTATTCTGGCGATTACTACCCCCAGGTGTAGAATGTTCATCTTGGTTAGGGTGAGTCATCTGGACTCCTAACTGTTTGAACTTTTCAGCACTCACTTCTGGCGCCTTTGCATTAACAATGAAAGAAGGCCAATCCTGGAATTGTGTAGATCCTGTCCACATACTGATAATAGGAAACAAGTTTGATTTGCAAGTGTCTATTGTTACAGCAGATGGAGTACCTAAAGGCATTTTGAGTGCCTCTCGGAGGAATCTTTCAATAAAACTCTCTGTGGATTCATTGTGCCTCTGTTTAATTTTAATGAGGGCAGACATTGTCATGTCGTTGACTCCCTCATAAAATCATTCCAAGAACATTTACTTGAAACCAACAAAAGAAGTGATACAGCCATCAGGCAAGCTACGATACCAGTCATATGCTGCACCGGCTAAACAACCGACGAACACTCTGGTAAGGAGAGCATCATTTGGCTGTAATTTATCAGTCATCACTTCGAAATGATTAATGTACTGACTTGGAGAAGTGCTACCATCAAACAGCATAATGGTTGGGAGTTTATACTTAGGAGGAAATGGAACTTCCTTCCACTCTGTAGGATATGGTTGCTTTATACCCAATCTTTGTAGACCATCCTTCTGCTTAAAAGCCTCAAACTGAGTGCACAGAAGTTTCACAGCCTCATTGGCATCCCCTGATGTTTGGGAATTGGTAGGCTGGTTAGAAGTATTGTGAGGAGGAACAGCGTGATAATTACCACCTCCAGCACCAGACTGACTTGGATCAGCTTGAGTTGGCACAGAAGCGACCTGAGGGGCCGGTACCCCCAGACTAACAGGTACAGAAGATGCTATAAGCTCCGGATTTGTAACATGGTTTACAATCAGAGGCACTGTATGTTGAGCCACCATTATGGTGTGCATACTTGCAACCATTTCTGTCATGGTTTTCAATTTGTCTTCTAATGCAACAATTCATTGCTCTTGGCTGGTTGATGTAGAGGCATCTTGATCTTCTGTAATGGTATATGCTGTCACTTCTCTTGCAGCTATTGATGAGATAGTTTGTTCAGAACTTTCACTATCTGCATCAAACTCCGAAAGAGAGTCCTCTCCCACATGGGTGATAGGGAGATCTTCTTGATTAAAGACACCTTGGATCAAATGTCGATTTCTTGATCTTGTGTATTGAAAGACACCTTCACTGGATGCATGGATCCGGTCTAAGTATTGTTGACTAGGATTACGGGATGCATTACGTCTCGGACGTTTTTCACCCCCAGTGCCTTGAGAAGTCATGTTAACAGAAGCATATAATAGTTCATCTTCGTCTTCTAGTATATGTTCAGGAGTTGAAGCACAGTTCAGACGATCGAAGACAGATCGTCGAGCCGATTGGCAACAACAGTTGATGACAACTTCATGTAGGCAGTGGCAATTTGAAGCATGATTTGGAGGTGAGGAAAACATTCCCGTAGTCTTCCGCCTTTGTGTAAGACGTTGTCGGATATCAGTTACAACCATAGGACGAGAAAAAGTCAGAGGGACATATTCCTTAATGATATTAGGAACATGTCTCCTATTCTTCAGGTGTTTGGTTCCTTGAGTGTACAAGGATGTACTCAACTCATTAGCATAGGTAAAAGGGTCTTTCTTTTCAAACTTTGACTTTTGGTGCATATTGGCCTTTGGCATAGGGTTCTTGCGTTTTGCCAAAGCTGATATTGGTTGACGCCTATTGAGATAAGCACGTAAATCTGAAAATTCTGCTCCCGGTGTCTCTGTTTGTGATACCTTCAATTTTCCTTGTTTGGATCTAGAAATTTGCAAGGTAGGAAGATCTTAACCAGACCCCATAGGAGTAGGCAAGATACCTCTGTGATCAATATTCTTTCCAGTATCAGAGGTTCGAGGACCTCTGTTTACAGGAATGGAATCTGATACATCTTTCTCTGAGTCATAGACCAGGAAAGTTTGAGGAAAGACCAAAGGGTACTTTTCTTTATTTTGAACAGGGTTAGCTAAGAAGCGTTTTCCTTTGTTCTGTTGTATGATCATTTTAGGCATAGATTGTGCCAATTGAGAAAATGCCATAGGAATTTTTCCTTTGTTCTGTCTAGTGTTAGCACTAGGACATGAATTCTCTAAGTTCAGAACTTGAGAACTAGAAGAGGGTATAGCCAAAAGACTAGTTCCTTTAAGTTGTGCCGGAGTAGCAGATTGCTTGGGTTGTGCCATAGTCCTACGGACTACTGGTAGCGCCTTGGCAGCAACTTTGGTAGACTGTGTATCAACAGCAGCTTGAACTGACTTCGTTTTGGCAGCAAGGAAAGTGGTAGACTGCGCATGGGCCGCAGAGTGAGCAGATTGCGCCCTAGCAACAGAAACAGGCTGTACTGGAGCCACTGAGGCGGATTGCGCCTTGATCATTAAGCACTCAAGTTGTGCCTGGGCAACAGTGACTGTGGGGAATTTAGGAGTCCACACAGTCTTGTTCATCGCAATAGCCACCGTGTGCTTGTTGCTATTGGTGTTGATCATATTCTCGTAGGCTGTCTGGTTGACTTGAACAACCAGAGTCTTCCGTGTCTTGTCGATCGACACAATGTCATATTGAGTTGTCACTTTCTCGTCGGAGAAGAAGTCGTCCCCAGCAGAGTCGCCATTTTATTTTTTGCAAACAACAAAATAATTTGTTTTATTCCAAACTTGTTAAAGAGTACAAAGTACAATGAATTCTGGGAAAGTACAACTTTAGGAATCTGATCAGAAGACGATCACTTTATCCCTTGGACTATGTGAACTTGAAGACTGTAGCCTCTGGAGAATGCAGTAGCAATTTTACAAGAGTTCTTGATCCCCCCTGATGATGATTGGAAACTCTATTTATAGAGTTCAGGAAATAACTGTTTTAGCAGTTATTCTGATGTACGTAAGGCTGGGTTGTGCCATACTGGATTGCGCCAACTTTCATTCAGTTGTCAATCGTGTACTAACTGTATTTAGACGCGTGGTATCGTATGATTGAGATGCGCGTGGTCGTGTACAGGATAGTAGACACGTCTTGAGAGATTAGTGGCATGTGCGCCATGTCATCCTGCTTTAGAATGTAAGTTGTCTCAAGTTTATCAGGTTGCGCGAGCTTCAGTCAATAAGTCAAACTGTGCTTGATTTGAGCGGTGCCTACACACGTGGCAGCTTCTGATCAAAGGTCATTCAGGTTGCACCTAGGCGCAACTAAGGATTTTGTTTAGATTGCGCCTGGGCACAACTCACGAAGTGTACAAGACAGCTGTCCACCAACTTTTCCTTGAGCGGCACAATTCACGGGATTCGAAGTGATTTTCCTCGTTCTCTATTGTATCAGTCGTCAGTATGGTCTGGTAATGATGACCATTGAGTGTTAGATGCCACGTAGGCTTTGGCGCAAAAAGATTGGGCGCAGTCTGATATCAAGCACAATCTGATAGGTGGTGCAGTCTGCTTCATATCAGTGGCGCAACTTGATTTTTGGGGCGCAACTTGATCACTGATCAGTATATTGAAGGCACAACTTGATTTTTAGGCTCTACAATAATGCCGCTGAAGAAACGACATCGGGAACAATAAAGAAGGACCATGATAGATCGAGGATATAAACATGTGATCAGGTCAAGATTTCGAAAAGATTAGAAGATACGAGTACAGATCAAGGGAGAGTGCTGATTGAGACATCTATTCAGTTCACATATCTTGATTTACAAGACCTGCATGGGCCACCACTTAAACCGTGTCACGCCCCAGAACCAGAATACTGGAGAGCGGGGGATAGACATAGCCAGCTACGTACATTAAGGTATAATCTGCCTCGATATACGGTCACGGCTATCTAGATGCATTAGGGTTTATCTATAAGCCAACAGTCTCTTATGGTCATGAACAAGCCTAGTGTCTCAATCTCAAGCAAGTAAGTAAATGTTACAAGATGTTAGATCATCATACATACAAAGTAAGGTGTTTCTAACATTATATATTCAGATGATCATGGAGCTAGTCATACAAAATATGAAGACTAGCAAGAGTTTCAGTCATACATGATCAACCCTAGGATTTGTCAACCATGTTACAGCCCGTAGGCAGACAGTAATTAAAGTTGCAAACGAGCTAACACTTGTTCGGCGGCTAAATGCCTCAAAAAATATTTTTACAAGAGAGTGGGAGAGCAAAATAAGAACCCACTCGTTGCCAGGGTTGCGCCTAGTGGTCACCATCTGGCTTGAAGGCTGGAGGATCCTCGAGTCCTACACTGAAATCTGGCCATACAAAACCAGCTGGGTCAGACCCCAGAAGAGCAAGTGCCACAAGGGAGGCTTCACTTAAGAACTAAAACCAGCATATTAGCACATGGGGAACATAAATGGTAATAAAAGACATAAGTTAGAGAAAACAAGGTGATAAACGATAAGACAACTAAGAGACTATTCCGGTAGCCAAGTTACAACCCGTAAACCAAACAAGGACCGGGGTTGTAACCCTTCACCTGAACAGAGCTTAGTCTCCAACCAATTATCGACAAGAGTAAAGCATAAGCAAGCATGTGTTGAAGTAATCATAGACTGGCATCGATTAGACAAGACTAGACTGAACTACATCCATCATTCACGGCCAAGCAAAGGGTACGGCTTGATACTTTAACTAACTGGGGTTATCACAAGCCAAGTTACTAGCAAGATGCAATGAGATGTTTCAGCAGTCACAAGCCCTGCAGCTATCCAGGTTATCCAGACGAGGTTCATTTAAGAGTTATCAAGAATTATTAGGTAGCTTGGAGTTCAACACATGACAATGTGCATAGAACTTGTTTCATGAAGTGCCACACATGACAGTAGACTAGAAATGTGCCCTACTCGACGGTAGGCTACAAGTCCCTCAGGTGTGGTCGGGATAACGGGATCGCCTGTAACTGGAAACATCTCTCTATATGAACTACTTGATCAATCTAGTCATTAACTTAGTCATATTCAGTATAAATCCCTGACCGTAGAAAATCAAGAATTCATGTCCTATACATGATGCAAGACGAGACATGTAGCTTATACAGGCACAATCAAGAAAATCAACCATGGTGTCAAGATAAGAGTTACTTAGCAAGTCAGGGTAGCTGTCGCAACAGCGTTCAAGATTATCACCTCATGTCAGGTTACTTCTTCCTTGTCAAGATTACTTGTCAGGAGTGCACCTCGATGGGCCACTATCAAGATTGTACATGCCTTATCAAGTTACTTATCATGTCAAGAGTGCTTGTCAAGACTGCACCTCGACGGGCCACTATCCAGATTTTTAGTTCGTGTTCATGTCAACATCAATACTGGCAAGTCATGCTATGCTCAACAAGTTATCGAGTCAGGTCGTCACAAATAGGTCAAGTACAAAGGGTAAGCAATTAACATAAAACCAGAAATTAAGTTACAGATCATGCAAGGGGCAAGGGGTACCATGGCCAACAAGTGGCATTAGCCAAGTTGCGCCAGGGTAATAGGCTGTGCTAGCCACTAGGGGGTGTCAAGGCTACAGGTTGCGCCCAAATATTAGGTTGCGCCAAGGCACTAGGGTACACCAGGTCAGGTTGCGCCTGACTGGGGTGCGCCATGTCAGGTTGCGCCAGGGCCCAAGGGGTGCTGGGCTAGATTGCGCCAGACTGAGCTGCACGAGGTCGAGTTGCGCCTGACTCAGGTTTTGCCGCGCTAAGAAGCGTACGCTGGGTCAGGGTACGTCGCGCTAAGAAGCGCGCGCTGGGTCAGGTTGCGCCGCGTTAAGAAGTGCCAGCCGGTCAGGTTGCGTCGCGCTAAGAAGCGCGTGCGGGTCAGGTTGCGTCGCGCTAAGAAGTGCGATGGGACAGGTTGCGCCTGGCATTGTTTTTCTTCCCCAAAATAGCAAAGAAGAACCCATAGAACCCGAAAACTTCAAAATGCCATAACTTGCTCAAAACAAGTCCGAATTGAGACATACCAAGCTTTAATAGATCAAAACCAAGAAAAAGAAGAAAAGACCAAAACTTATATCTACAAAAATCTATCCATCAAAACCGAAAATGCCAAGCTCTAAAGAGGCTTAGAATCAAGTGGAGAAGAGAATGGAAAAATAAAATGGGAGATCCATCATGAAGCAAGTTGTACTTGTCTAGGGCTTGGGTGTAGGTGGGAGGAGTAAATAATGAAGAAGAAGAAGTAAATGAAAGTTATGGAGGAGAGAGAGTGTAGTTGACTTATATATTAAGCCCAAACCATCTCAAACCAACCAAGCCAACATGTTGAACCAAACCAAAATAACCAAGTCAAGATTAAACCAAGACTAAGCTAAGCAGGACAAGTCTAACTACGATCCACCTGACAAATATCAAAAATCCGTACACGTATAATGAAAATACGTATAACGGGAAATGGGAGTGACATCAACCCAGAAGTACAGCTCCTTCTATCTCATCCAGAAGCGTAGCCCGTTTAATGGCTCCTTCAGCTGACACTTTATTGCCTCAAGTATAGTCTACTCATCGTCCAAAAGCGCAGTAGCTCCGTCGTCTTTGAAACATAGTCTCTTCATCGCTCCAAAGCACAGTGACTCCATCGTCTTCGAAACACAGTCTCCTCGTTGCTCCAAAGCACAGTGACTTTGTCGTCTTTGAAACACAGTCTACTCGTCACCCCCAAAGCATAGTAACTCCATCGTCTTCAAAATACAGTCTACTTGTCGCCCCAAAGCACAGCGACTCCGTCGTCTTCGAAATACAGTCTACTCGTCGCCCCAAAGCACAGTGGCTCAGTCATTTTTGAAACACAGTCTACTCGTCGCTCAAGAAGTACAGTGGCATCCGAGCCTCACCAGAAGCACAGCTCGCATAAAAGCGCAGTCCTGTGACGTGGCATTGTTCCACGTAGCAAGTCAGGTATCTATATCTTTTCGGATATCACCCAATTGGTTTGTTTAAACCACCGCTCTTAAGATAGAACAGAGTTTGATTCTGTTGATAAGAGCAATATCCTATTGGTTTATTTAAACCACAGATAAAGATGGAGCTTGTTTCTATGGACGTGGGCCATATCCAATCGGTTTGTTTAAACCAATGGCCCCCTAAGATAAGGACAAATTCCAACTTCGGGGATAGGATCAGAATCTACTCAGGTTCATCTAATCAATATTAAACGCACGACATGTGTCGTTTATCCAGTTATGATGATAACTCCCCAAGATCTTGATAAAAGAGACTCCCAGTGTTCGCCACGTGTTAGCTCAGCAGCAGCCCTCACTGTGCTGCCTCAAGATTCTCTCATATCTTCACGTACAGCGTTCCTGCATAATCCTTATGCACATCGTATATGTGCTCCCCTATAAATAGAAGTATTTTTTTCTTCGATAAAGAGGCTTTGAAATCTTCACAACTTCGACGTTCTCTTGATTGGCAATCCCAGAGTTCCAATCACATGACCAGAAATCCAGAGCAAGTTCAACTTGTCATCAGATCGTCAACGAAGTAAAGGAGCCGTTGCAGTGCTCGATCTCTACCGTCACACTTCCCCATAAAACTTTATACTTAGATATCCTGTTTAGGAATCGATTGTACTCTTTACACGTTTATACAAAAAGTTCATATAACCTTTTATCATGGCAAACATTTGTGACCCCTATTGACTGCGAATGAGCCTTATTATAGACTGAGAGTCCCCATTGGCATATTTTCTATAGGATCGTGAGTTCCCATTAAGTTGCGGTTACCCCAATTTACTTGTAGTCACGTCTAGTACCACACTTCTAGTATGGCATGCCACTGTCTTAGGATCCTTATGTATTAGTTCCCTTGTGCCTTAGTCTCCTTGTGTTTTAGTTGATTCTTTCACGACTATTTCTTCTTTTTTCTGCATATTTTATACTGTTACATTTGGCATATTTTTATGTATCTTGCTATGTCCTCTAAGGACCTGGTGATCTCTCCAAGTGTGTGTATTTTCTTGACTTCCTGTAGGAGTTCCAGCCAAGATCGTGAACTTCTCCTTCTTATCGAAGATGATATCACTTGGATCATGCTTACTACTTTTATTCTTTATTTTGCTATTTCCTTCTTTCTAGTTTTATATTGGTAGTGGATTTGTATCCATTCAGCAACTTGTACAATGATATTTCATACCTGATTCTATAATATATTTATTCTTTTATTTTGTGGATGAGATTAGTTAGCCATGATTATACTGCATTTACAGCCTACGTATATTTATTATACGGTGGCATGTTACGTACCTAGTTCTACATATTTTGGGACTAGGACGTGACAGTTATCCTTCATTAGTTTATTTTATTTATTGTTACTTTGGCATGTTATTTCTTGTACCATGTTATGTCCCCTGAGGACCTGGTGATCTCTCCAGGTAGACGACTGAGCGAAGTTAGTTTGCGGGACAAGATGGTGTTGTTTTTTCTAATTCAGGTATCTTTTGAGATTACATAGTTATCTACTTTTGCTTTCATTATGCTTGTTAGCCTAATATTTGTGGACTCATAATATTTCTTTCGAGTCTATTCGAACAACTATAGCATGGGGTGCACACTATGATATATATTGTCCATTCCTGTATTTTGTATTACTGTTGATAGAATGCCACTATCAGATAGAAGTGGAGGAGGTAGGGGAATGGTCTCGGTGGCCTCCTAGCCTACTAAGTGGGAAGAGGATGCTCCCTCAGAGGCCGCTAAATTGGAGGTGCGGCCTCGCGTTTCTTTCCTTCCTTTTGTCAATATCTGGAATGAAGGAAAAGAAACATAAGTATCCTTGTAAGACGAGATAAAATATTCTAAATATAAAAGACAACAAGTATGCAAATATAATCGGTCCTATGTTGTGATGAGTTCCTATTCTAGTAGGGTTTCCAATAGTACTCTAATGCCTAAGTACCATTAGGAAGGACTTGCATGGACCACCACTTAAAACATGTTACATCCCGCTCTCAGATAACTGGATACGAGCCAAAAACGCTCAGCCTATGTTGTTGTAAATAGCGGTAGTTAGCTGTGTAAACCTTAATTATCACCAATCATGCGAGATCGATCTCTCATCACAGCGTCTATGGCGTATAATAGAACAACAATCACATCATCTTTCAATATGCTTTTGGAATACACTTTTATAATGAATAACTGGAAACAATTTTGGTGAATAGTAAAGAAACTCCTAAGCTATTATTTATACAGTTATCCAACTACACGGTACAGCATCAATACAACACAGATCAGTGTTAGGAATGTAACTACAACATAACACTCTAGCTCTCCAGGTCAACAGCTGGCTCCTCATCCTGAGCTAGGTTATCCCTGACTATATCCTCTGCATGACCATAGTAACTAGTATAAAGATCTGCATCAATCTCACCTGCAACATATCCAAACAAGAAAGAAGCAAAATACAACCCTACGAAATAATATATACAATGCAAAACTGTAATGCAATAATAATATGGACTAACATGTAACTGAACAATAGTACAATAAATGAAACATGAACAATCTATCAATACAATAGTGATTGAAATATTAATCTGCATGTGATCATCTAGTAGTACAATAGAACAATATAATGCGGTATGGCTTAATCACACGTGCATAATGTATGATTAAGCCATCAACAATATTACACTAAGAGATTTGATCACATGCAAATTAAATATTTTCCCAAAATCTTGATGCACAATCAATCAATCAATGATCAATAAGTATAATTTTTGGAACAATAAGTACAATCAATATCAATAACTCCATGTCGACAAGTGTCCAATATGGAATGCAAGGCAGTAGTACAAGTATAATCCAAGACATAGTATACTTGCCTAGATTGTTGTAGAAGTCAAGTCCAAAATCTTGAGAATTTGTGTCAAAGGACACAAATATTACTAAAATATTATTCTAAAATCTATAAAAACAATTTCCTAATTTCCTAAAATCACCTACTACTCCAAAGACTTGAAAAAATCCTACTGAAAATATTTTAACCCAAAAATCCATTACAATATTAAACCTAAAACATTCTATTAACAAATAATAACTAGCCACCAATTTCTAATCAACTATCACAAATACCATCTAAAATCAATTCTAGCCTATTAACTCATAGACTAAAACCTAAACCTTGAGATGGGCTCTGGCCCAATAGACTCAATCCAGCCAAAAATCTAATCCATTTCATATGAACCATGGCCCAAAAGCACATAAGTCCAGTCCAACAAAATATGTGTTCTGGCCCATTCTAAACTGAGTTCAACCTAACAGAGCCCATGACCTTCATTACTAGCAAACGGTCACCTAAGATTGTTGTAGAAGTCAAGTCCAAAATCTTGAGAATTTGTGTCAAAGGACACAAATATTACTAAGAGATTATTCTAAAATCTATAAAAACTATTTTCTAATTTCCTAAAATCACCTACTACTCCAAAGGCTTGAAAAATTCCTATTGAAAATATTTTAACCCAAACATCCATTACAATATTAAACCTAAAACATTCTATTAACAAATAATAACTAGCCACCAATTTCTAATCAACTATAACAAATACCATCTAAAATTAATTATAGCCTATAAACTCATAGACTAAAATCTAAACCTTGAGACGGGCTCTGGCCCAATAGACTCAAGCCAGCCAAAAATCTAATCCGTTTCATATGAACCATGGCCCAAAAGCACATAAGTCCAGTCCAACAAAATATGTGTTCTGGCCCTTCCCAAACTGAGTTCAACCTGACAGAGCCCAGGACCTTCATTACTAGCAAACGGTCACCTAAGATTCAAAGTTCTCGTGCCTAGTTCTAGAACCTAAGGTCGAAACTGATTCTGACACAAATTTTGTGTCCACAAACCCGACACCAAGCCCTTACGGCGAATATAGTATCATTGTCCTCCCAGGTGTCCTGATTCTTCTACTGACACCGACACAAACTCAGCCATACAAAAATTCCACTCGAACAAAATCAGAAATTAGAATTTACCAGTGTTGAACCAAACACCTTGTCGATCTCGTCGACACCGATCGCCGGTGTCAAATTCAGACACGACCACTCCCGAACTCCCTCTATTAATCAAATCACCAAACACTTGGTGAACAATTTGAACAGATAATTTTCTTGAGTCTAATTTAATTTCCAACCAAAATAATCAAAACAAAAATTCATCAATGTTAAATTAAAATCAATCAAATGTCTTTTCCAAACCAAATCAAGACTTGATCAATCACCGGTCCAAAGATAGGATGATCAAGAATACTGATCAATCGATCGATCTACGAATTTGATCAAAATCACGTTTCTACTAAAATTGATCAAATTCGAATCACTATTGGTCGATCAATTCGATCAGTTCGATCGAAAAGGTTTCAAAATCAGATCAAGGAGAAAGAAACCTTATTGTCGACTGTAATTACTAAGGCCAGCTCGCCAGAAATGGTGTCGTACCGGAGTGTGCCCTATCGTCGCCGTCGACGACTCGCCAAATCTACAGCTGCCGCCGCCAAGAATCGTTGAACTGCTAAGAAGTCGTGCTGGAACACCGCTCGCCGATTATAGTTGTCGTCGTTGATCAATTGACCACTCTCAGTGGTCGAGCACCACCCCACCAACATCCTTACCGAACACCACCGACGATGAAGCCCAGTCTGGCGCCACTACTCATCGACACCGAAAATATCATCATGAGTTGGTGTTGGTGTTTTTGCCTTTAGACTAGGAAAGATAGTCCCACATCGGCTACACTAAATGATAAGTATCTCAATATAATGCATTGCTTGTGTTGAGGTGTGCACATGAGGTGTAATGGGGCACAAGTGTGTGCCATGTGGGAGTATTTTCCTAGAAGGAAAAAGGATTAATTCTAACAATGATGTAAGTTAATTTTTGTTGATCGGACTCGGACTCCAGGATGCCTCGTACATGCACGGTCGTGTGTTCAAGGGGTATGGGCTAGCACTCGACTATGTTGATTGTAGGATGATGTAAAACATCAAACTCTATTTTATAGTATTGGTATTTTAGTCCCACATCGGATAGGAGAGATGGTGAAGTATCACTCCACTTTATAAATAGGCCCCCTGACCTCCTTTCTAAGATGCACCAAAGAAGAGAGTTAAGGGAGTCTGTAAAGTCCAGGAAGCCCGTTCAAGTCTCAAATATTGACTGAGGAGCATTCCAAGAGTTTTCTAGAACTTGTTGGTTCCTGGAAGCGGATCGTATATAGATAAATCTTGCTTTGAGTAACGGTGATCTAATCACCCCAGCAAAGCTACCTTTCTCTTTCTTCTTTCTTTCTCTTCTTCTTTGATCTAATCAGAAACCTCTTGTGGGCTTTCGTCGCTGCTGCTGCTAGCAACTCGATTTCTACCTTCCTAAAAGAAGCTCTACATTCGTTTGCTGTTGTAACAAAATCTTTTTAGATTTTTATTACCCAGAATCCTCCAAGGATCTCTGTAGTGCACCTTCTTTGAAGTGTTGCTACAAAATGTTGTTGCTATTTTAACAACTGTTTCGATTCTATGTTTTCTATCAAAAATTAAGCATCGAGAATAACAATCTCAAAGCAAGATTTTTCATCCGGTGGAGAACAACCGTACAAACCTCCTCGACACAAGTTTAACAAACTTAAGAAGTTTGAAGGGAAGCATTACAACGTCTAGAAGAGAAAGGTCAGCCTTAATCTTTAACTTGTAAGCGTTGACTACGTGTTAACAGATCCTGAGCCTTTAAGTCCAGAAGGTAAAAATGCTCGAAGGGTCGCCGAGGCCACCGCTCTGCAATCCAAATGGAGGAGAGATAACAACCTTTGTAAGTTGCTTATCTTAAACTCTATAGAAGATTCTCTGGCAGAGTTATACAGCAAGACAGTCTATGCTAATGACGTCTGGGAGTCTGTAGAGAATCTCTACAAGGCAGATGAAAATAGGAACAAGATCCATATGACCAAAAAGGTCTGAAAGATGCGATTTGAGGATGACAAGACGATGTTGCCTAAAGTCAAAGAGTTTCTCAAGTTACATCAGAAACTTGAGGATGACGGCATAACTTTGTCGATGCATTTGTCGTCGGGGGCACTGTCGCCAAGCTCCCACCTAGGTGGAGCAATTTTATTGCGGATTTGCACTGCAAGAAGATGGAGGTGGATCTTGAACACCTCTTATCCTGGATTCATGTTGAAGATGAGCTAAGGACTCTCACCAGCTATAGTAAAGTCAGCTCAATTTAAGCCAAAGACCTTAGGACGATGGTGCTTGCTTCAACTGTGACAAGAAGGGTCACTTCAAAAAGGATTGTAGGGTTGAGTTATCTAGCGTGGTAGCTGACTAGTGGTCTGACCCTAGTGCATCTGACCATGTGTGCTCTCGAAGGAGCTATTCACCCAGGACGAGCCATGTTATGACGAAGGTCTCGTTGGCGAACATATACCTAGCAGAATATCTGAAGAATGAGACAGTAGTTATGAACCACCGATAAGGATACTGGAATGCATGTTACACATACCATAGATTTTCGAAGATCTGATCTCAGGAAGTCTATTTTCTGATACAGACATGAAAGATGGACATTTGTACTAGCTAAATGGTAATTTCATGGCGATGAACATGCATCGAAAAGATGTTCGGTGCTGAAGAGATATTCAAACTTCTACTGATGGCGATGGAGTTACTTCATTGAATGGACTGAGAGTTGTTCTATTATAGAAGCAGACTCAAGCTGTCCTACCGGGACCTTATCTTCAGAATATGAGGGTAAAGAGGTGGAGGAATTTAAGGTCTGTACAGATACAAGACTGTCAGGAAGCTGCTCAGATGATTGAACTAAAGTATTGATCATCTGGAGTTAGTACATTCAGATATCTGTGACTTTTATCAATTCTCCACAGAGGCCGGTTCGAAGTATTTCTCGAAGTGCATGTTCGCATGACTTCTCAAGTAGAATGATACAACATTCGAGTAGTTCGAAGACTTCAGGGCTGAAGTTGAACGTTAATACTCAGAAGTGATCGAGGTGGAGAGTATAGGTCTCATAAATTTGCATCGTTCTGCAGAGAACATGGAATTGTTAATGAGACGACTGCTCCATACTCTTCTCAATCAAATGGTGTTACAGAAAGGAAGAACAGAACGTTAACAGAGATAATGAACTCAGTACTGTTGACTGTATGTCTTCCAAATTGCTTTTGGGGCGAAGCAGTGCTTACTGCTACTCTTATTTTGTATAGAGTTCTGTATGCAACTTTGGATGTCACTCTTCATGAACTCTGGTTCAAGGTCAGACCCAACTTGAATGTTATTCGAGTGTGGGGGTGTCTGGCGTATGAGAAGCTTTCGAATTTGAAGATTCAGAAGCTAGGTACAAGGACTACGAAGACAAGCTTCCTGGGTTATGCCAAAAAGAGTGAAGCTTGGTGGTTCCTTGATATTGAATTTAATCATATCATTGAGTCTCGCGATGCAGAATTTTTTGAAGATAAATTTGCAAGGTACAAGAATATTATTCTCACGGATATTCTAGAGAACAATGCACAAGAGGCTGAAGCTCTTTACAGTGATGCAGTCCAAGAAGAAGTTGTTATTGCAAGAACAACTGTTGAACCAAAACTCATAGAACTTGTGTCTAAGCGAATGAGAAGACAGAGGGACTTTGGAGAGGATTTTGTCACCTATCATGTGGAAGCAGATCCGCTTACCTATGATGAGGCTATGAAGACCAGAGATGATGTCCTCTGGAAGGAGGCTATTAATGATGAGTATGACTCGATAACCTCCAACAATATACGGGTGTTGGTCGATCTGCCTGAAGGAGCAAAACCAATCGGATGTAAATGGATCTTCAAGAAGAAGATAAAATCCGATAGAACTGTTGATAAGTTCAAGGCTAGGTTGGTAGTCAAGGGGTTTTTTCAAAATCAGGGAATTGATTAATTTGACACTTATGCTCCAGTAGCACAGATGACTACCATGATCAGGATGTTGATTGCTCTAAGTGTAATTCACAAGCTAGTTATTCATCTGATGGATGTTAAAACTGCTTTTCTGAATGGTGAGTTGACTGAAGAGATTTGCATGCAACAACCAGAAGGATTCATCGTCAAGGGCCTCGAAAACAAAGTCTGTAAGTTGGTGAAATCTCTGTATGATCTAAAACAAGATCCCAAGATGTGGCATGAGAAGTTTGATAAAGTCATAAGATCAAACGGCTACAGGCTCAGCAAGACGAACAAATGTATATACACAAAGTTTGCTAATGGAAGAGGAGTTGTCGTTTGTCTGTACGTGGATGACATGTTGATCTTAGGTACAGATCTAGCAAGTTTTACTGAGATAAAGAAGTTCCTTTCGTCTAAGTTCAGCATAAAGGACTTAGGGGAAGCTGATGTTATCCTAAGGATAAAGATCATCTGGACAGAAACTAGAGTGGCATTGTCACAGTCTCATTACATTGAGAAGATGCTCACACGCTATGGGTATCAGGATCTTCCAGGGATAGATACGTCGTATAGGTGTGACAAGAAGCTGAAGCCAAATCCAAAGAAAAGCATCAGACAGTTGGAGTATTCAAGTGTCATTGGAAGTTTGATGTATGCGACTACTGTCACAAGGCCTGACATAGCTTTTGTCGTGGGGATGCTAAGTCGGTTCACAAGTAATCCAGGTGTGGAGCACTGGAAAGCTGTGAAGAGGGTTATGAGAAACCTCAAAAGGACTCAGAAGTATGCATTGCACTACTGCAAAGATCCAACAGTAGTAGAAGGCTTCAGTGATGCAAGCTGGTGCTCAGAAGTAGAGAGTGAAAGTTCCACAGGAGGATACATATTCTAAATGGATGGAGCTGCTATATTGTGGAAGTCGAAGAAGCAGTCTATGCTCTCACACTCATCTATGGAATCTGAGTTTTATGCACTTAGCAGCTGCAGTAGATGAAGCAGAATGTCTTCGGGAGCTCATGTATGATCTTTCTATGGTTGGTACGCAGATTCTGGTAATGCCAATTTACTGTAACAATCAGGCGACTGCAGTAGTGGCATCAAATGATCTCTTCAATTATAAGAAGAGGACTATGCGATTAAGGCACAGGTCAGTCAATGATCTTACTAAAAAAGGAGTCATTGTCGTGGTGGATGTTCGGAGCCAGGAGAATCTGGTGGATCCGATCACCAAAGGTCTCAAGCGACAACTGGTTGAGGACTTAGCAAGAAAAATGGGCTTGAAGACGTTCTGATATTGTGTCTCTGCAATCCTACCATAAAGTTTTATGCTATTAGTTTAAAGAGAAATCTACTAGGCATCTAGATTTTGGTTTAAGGGAGGACCATTGGCTAGAAGAATATCAGGTACAGTGGGCAATCCTTTGGTATACTGCGGGGTCACGGACCTAGAACCACTATTAGTAGGCAGTCCTCTGGATATTGTGCGATCACGTATCCAGAACTACTGTTAGTGGGCAATCCCTTGGGATATTGTGGGGTTTCAGACCCAGAACTATTGTGAGTAGGCAATCCTTTGGGATCTTGTGGGATTGTGAACCCAGAACTACTGTTGTCTACTATTTGTTCATTATAGAGAACAAAGCACTACACCAAAAAGGTCCTTTTGGAACGCTAAAATTCCATTCCTAATAATTTTAGGCACGCCTATATTCCGTGCCTATTTATGGGCTGCCAGATTTCTTGGAACACCTGTTTGGCGTTCCAGTAAACATTTATTGGAACACTATTAATGTGTTCCAATATTGGAACACCAATAAAGCGTTCCAAAAAAGAGTTCCAACAAAACATTCCAAATACTTTTTGCCTCCCTTATTGGAACGGCTAAAAAGAGTTTCAATTTTGGAACACCATAAACATGTTCCTAAAACAAGCATTCCAGAATAATTTTTGGGCCACTTTCTGGAACAACTAAAAAGTGTTCCAGATTTTGAACGGTATAAATGTGTCATATATATAATTGGTTGCCCACATCATTTGAAATTACAAACATGTAGCTTAAAATAATATAGCATAAGTAGTACAAAACTTGTAGCAATCCAAGAAATTCTATAAAAAAATGACAAACAAGCTTGTAATTATCTTGAGAATTTATGAATGTTGAACTCACAAAAAGATAAATAGAAGTGAACGAATTTTCATATCACAAGTACATGGAGAATAGATAATGTTAAAGCTACATAATAAAAGAACCCAAATGTCTTACATAAACATTGTATATATGTTTAATACAACTTCTCCATCATGCTAGAAAAAAAAACTGAGTTGTGAAAATAATTTGAGTCCCGCACACTTGATGTTCTTCTTAGTGATCATAGGCCTGGAACGATGATAACTGAGCAAACAAAAAATGTGACATCCTGTAGACATTTAAAAGATTATTAAAATTATGATAAAATAATTTGGTCACAAGAACTTATTCATTAAACGAGACACATAAAGATAAGAAAAAATAATTTAGGATAAGCAACAGTTGCAATGAATACCCCAATTAGAGAGGGATGAGAGATAGGAAGAGACCCCAACTAGAGAGTCTACTTTTATAGTACAATGTTAAAATCCAACCCTTATAGTTGATTACTGGAAGCTTGTTGTTATAGTGCATACCAACAGCTTTCTGGTATATGTAATGAAGCTTATGATTTACGGGACCCAGACTATTTTTAATAAATGAAGATTAAGAGTTTTGATGCCCATGAAAATTTTTGGTTCTATTCATTATTTTCAGAAATTCTTCTAGATGATTTTCCAGAAGCATTTAACTATTCCTTAATCAAACATGTAATTTTCCTTCAAATGGAAAGTGGGTCATACCAAGTGTCTCTCATGTCTCTGGTTTTGATGTTCACAGTGAGAACATTTGAGAATGATTGCCATAGTAGGATGCTCATCATACCATTTCGTTTCCTTTTCTTTTCCATATATTTCTTAGGAATGTTGATATCATGTTTATCATGTTACTTTCAATATGTAACATATAGCTTATATATTTAGGCCAAACTCTCAGAAACTAAGTCACTATGACTATGTTTAATTGTAGAAATCATAATTCAGTCAAGACGAAGACAATAATAACAAACATCATCCAAGAATTCCATAATTCTTTCTGAAAGCAAAAACAGAAAAAAAAAAACATTAATTTGTTCTCATTAGTTTTTAGATTTCTTTTCGTCATATTTTAAATAAATCTTAGGCATATCATGTTGCGTTAAGCTTTTCAGTCCAATCCATTATCTGTTTACTATGCAAGAATAACATTTTTTTCTTAACAATTGTGTCAAGGCGAGTCTCTAGTATTCTGAGCCATAACCATTTTGACCGATAGGTGCATAAGAACACTATTAATCAAATCCTAAGTGTATCTTCCCATTGCCGAAAAAAATTCTTCATAATAAATGTAGCAATAAAATTTTCTGTCTGGAGTCTCTTTAGCATGCATAAAGCAAGAGTGATCTACATAACGAGTGTTAAAACAACGCGGTGACTCGTTGCTAACACTAAGGGATAGCGATTTTGACTATACGAACAACAATGTTCAAAAGCACAAATGAGAGAAGAGTTACAACTTTGTCTTTCAAGAATATATTCCCGGAAAGATTTCACAAACTATATAACTTCAAGCATCAGCTAAAGAATCAGAAGCTCAATTGAGTTCATTTTGTCGCCAACAATGTTGCACAAATGTACATACAGATTACAACAAACACAACATAGTCACCTACCTAAGTGAAAACAGTAGTGCAAGTCCTTTATATCTAGATTATCCAAGAGTATATGAACAATGAAATAAAAAACCTCTACTTAAGTGGTTGACGTGACAAAATTGTGGAACTTATCACATGAGAAGCAGAAATATGCTACATAGTCAACTAATATCATTATATGAACTACTTAAAAACATGTCACCAAAGGTAGGGTAATAAAATCAGGTTTAAAAAGTGACTTACACTCTATGCGCAGAAAATGGGAAGCCCTCTAACAAAGAATCAAGCACACTTCCACTGCATTCTAACAAAAGTCACCCACAGAACAAAGCATCAGTCGAGACAATAGCATATTTCCTTGCATGACGACTTTCCCATAGCAGAATAACAACAAACATTTAAGCATCAACTAGAGAATCAGAAGCTCAATCGAGTTCATTTTATCACTAATACAAGTTACTCCCGGATGTTGCACAAATGTACATACAGATTACAACAAGCACATCTGGCTGGGTTGTCATTAAACACACCATAGTTAAAAGAGAGCATTGAGATATAAAAAGTAACTGGAGTTAAAAATAAAGTTAATTATTAAGTTTTTATTAGGAAACAAGATGGTTAATGTTATTAGTGCTTATCTGGAAAATATTTACACTAAGGAGGTGGATTTGGCTAATGGTTTGGCTTACCCCAAGTAAGAAAGCACGAAAATTATAAGGCAACATTGGATCGGTTACTTCAAAAAGCATACAAGAACGATATAATTATACTTGAATTGAGATTATGGACTTCCTTTCCATAGTTTGAATTCTTAGTTTTAAGTTAGCTTTGAGTCATATCAAGAGGAGATAATAATTTACAGAGAATTTACAATCATTGGATTTCATTTTTACAATCTGCATCTCAAGGCTGAAGTTCAGATAGTTGATTTGAAGTTATCATATAGATCGATTCTTTTGATCATTCTAGCATCAAAATAAATATCTAATTCTTGGCATGTCCAGTTGCATTACTTGCGGAGTTGCAGTATAGGAACAATAAAACCATTTATCTAGAGCAGCATATGCACATTAATTTCCATTTTAATATCGATAGAGGTCATACAGTACTAACAGTACAGATATCTAAACCCTTCTCAGTGTCTTGAATTCTTCTAGTCCACACTATGATATATTCAACAAAGAAAATTGTATAAAAAATATAAACAAAATCAACAATATACACAAATGGACCTTGTATGGTTATGTGCATTTCTGTCAAACATCAACAATATGCATTTTCTAACAAGTTTGATTGTAAATCTTGAATATAAACAAAATCAACAATATACACAAATGGACCTTGTATGGTTGTGTGCATTTTTCTAACAAGTTTGAATTTACATAGGTTTAAGGATACACATAATTCCTATAAAAATAGGGATAGAGTTTTTAATTTCCAAAGAAAATTTTATGTTCTTTATCTCTATCTTCAGTTCACCTTACCGCTTCTATTTTATTTTAAACCAACGTAATGGCAACATAACAAAAACAACAAACGTCGTCAATCATAATGATAGGTCAACCAATGAACAATTGTAGGTTAAGATATTGCTTAGGTAACAAACCTGGCGATCCATATTTTCCAATGCAAGCATTGCATCATCTTGACTGGAGTATTGAAGAAATGCATACCCTTTTGACATATTTGTCTCTTTGCGTTTAGCCAGTTTGACTGCAACCGTAAATGTTTTAACTATTAGTTCATGCGGTAATGTATCAAGTTCTCAATACGATGTTGAAGTTCCTAATGGAAAGCAAAAGCTCACCTTCTACTATATGTCCAAACCTTGAGAACAGTTTAAGGAGAGAGGCTTCCCCAGTACAGTATGACAGGTCTGCAGACTCGAACAACTCAATCGTTGGAGGAAGGAAACATAAGAGAAAGAATTAACCATTCTTTAAATTTTAATAGCTGATTAATCTGATGGGTATGTTTCAAACATATCTAAGCAAGCTATAAAGTTATTGAAGCTACTCAGTGTTTCTATATACCAAACAAACTTGCCATCTGTTCCCTTTCCAATCAAACTCGTTAGAACAATCTCAATTCTTACAGGGGACTCTTGTCTATTCAGATTATTACCGATCAAGATGTAATTGGCTAGTATTCCATGGAGTCTTTCACCAGTGCTCAAATAACTAGAACCAAGTCTCTGCTCATGATAAGATCTCAGGATAACCCCCATCGGTAGCATTCGGATATTGACAAGGGATATAGCAAGCATAATCATACAACTTAATATTCAAGTGTTTCAAGTGGTCCCAAATGAATTATTAGAAGTCCAAATTATAAATTTAATTTGGGCCACTAACCACAACCAGCTTCTCCATTAAACTTACAAACTTCACTCAGCAGTTTAGCACAAATACCTTTTTATCAATACGAAGGCTCTTAGGCAATCCTGTTAATGGAGTCAACATGCCATGAGCCATGATTGTAAGACCTAGATAGACTCCGACTCAGCAGTCCTTTCCATTCTGGTACTACTTCAGCTACAAAATAGTAAAATATATTAGGGATAGCAACATCAGAAGACCATACAAGATCGTCAACAACCACATATAATTTCCTGGTTCAAGCAGCTGTAAAGTTTACATGTATATTTGTTGATTGAATAAGAAATGCTATCAAAGCTAAATAAATCAAAGATCGAGTTACACTTGGAGATGGTTCAACACACTTGTGAAATCAAAGACCAGATGTTTGATGTCCGCCCCAAGACCAGATGGTTCAACACACTTGTGAAATCAAAGACCAGATGGGTCAACACACTTGTGATGATAATTATTATTGCTTTTGAACACTATTGTTAGGAAAGAAGAAGCCTTACCCGAAGAGTCTCCATCGAACAACACGTCGATGCTGATATGGTTCGGAGAAGTTCGTTTCGTGGGCTGGGTACCAGCCTGATGACCGATGCTGTTGAGCGGACAAGAATGCAGGGAGTCATCTCTCTCCGTCATTAGGGAACAGTATGTTCCTGGTGTTGGAGTGGGTGGGGTTCCCAACCTATATGGAGAAGACCCCGAAGTGCGACGAGCGCCGTCCGATGTCGGAGAAGCTCGAAAAGTAGGTGACGGAGTTGCTGCTACTGCTGCTGGAGCTGCTGGAAGCAGGGGATCCGAGTTCGGGCCGAACTCGGTCCCAGGCCGAGTTCTGGCCGAACTCGGTCTGGCCGTTCCAGGGTTTGGCCAGTAGGTGCTGGTTGCCCCACACAGAGTTTTGGCCGAACTCTGTGTCGTCGGGGGCTGAAGCGAATTTTAGGATGAGTTTTCATCATTGGATCTAATCCAACGGTTCAGGTTGGTTGCAGGATTAGGGAGTTAAGTTGAGTTTTCTCAACCCTAATTCATTATCGTATGATCGCAACGCATTGGACAACACAAGTTTGAGAGAGGAAGGAGGCAAGAGTGCCATTACAACTTCGGAGAAGAAGACGGAGGATTGAAGGTCGCTGTTCGAAGGAGATCGTGTTCGGGTAATCTCTACTCGTCGTTCTCGCTCTTCGTAGCCTTGTAATCATTGTTCTTATCTCTGAGTGTTGTGGGGATCCGATTTGGATCGGAAGGAGTTTGTAGAGGGTGTAATTCTTCTATTCCATTAGTGGAGGCTTCTCAGGGTTGGACTCCGATCGTCCCATGGTTTTTTCTCGCAAGGGTTTCTACGTCAAAAATTCTCTGTGTCTGCGTGGATTGTTTTGTGTGTTTGTTTTTGGGTTCGTGCGTTGTATTGCTCGGTCCTCTCGTAGGTACTCTCCGGTTTGGGGAAAGGTTTCTGCGTTTCTTTCCCAACAGAGTGGTATCAGAGCTTTGGGTTCAAAGGGTATCAGGAGTTGACAGAGGAACTAGAGAAGAGAGATGGACGTGAAGCCGGTGCGCATGGTGAATCTGAACAGCACAAACTATCATTATTGGCGGAGCAAGATGAAGGATTTGCTGTTTGTCAAGAAGCTGCATCTGCCCGTATTTGCATCCGAGAAGCCCAGTGATAAATCCGAGGAGGACTGGAAATTCGAGCATATACAGGTGTGCGGATACATCAGGCAGTTCGTTGACAAGAACGTGTACAACCACGTTGCCAATATTGAGCACGCGAAGACGTTATGGGATAAGCTGGAATCTTTGTACGCGAAGAAGACCGGGGTAAACAAGTTGTTCCTGATCCGGACGATGATGGGTCTACGGTACAAAGATGGGGCATCTATTACGGATCACTTGAGTGATTTCCAGGGCGTGGTTGACCAGCTATCTTCTATGGGAGTCAAGTTCGACGACAAAGTTCAGGGACTGTGGCTGCTGTGTACATTGCCAGACTCGTGGGAGACCGTACGAGTATCTATGATCGCTTCTGCTCCAGAGGGCGTGGTCAGTCTGGAGTTTGCCAAGAGCGGGGTGTTGAATGAAGAGATGCGAAAACGTTCTCAGGGCACTTCATCCACATCCCACCACTCAGAGGTACTTGTTTCAGAGAGCCGTGGAAGGGGCAAAAGCAGGGGTCCAGGTGGTGGCAGAGACAAGAGCAGGGGGAAGTCCAAGGGTCGTTACGAGGACTCGGAGTGTTACCATTACGGTAAGAAGGGCCATATCAAGCGGAATTGTTTCGCTTGGAAAAGAGAGAAGAAGGGTGACAAGGGGAAGCAAGAAGAGAACACTACAGCGGCGGCCTCGGTGCATGGGGGCGATGTGATCGTCGTAGGTGATGAGGTCATTACTAACCTCGCCTGCGATGACAATTCTTGGCTGGTGGACTCAGGGGCTTCAGCACATGTATCTCACAATAGGGCACTGTTTGCCACTTACACGACAGACGACTGCGACGTGTTGAAGATGGGCAACGGAGATGTGTCGAAGGCGGTTGCCGTTGGAGATGTGCATTTTAGAACGAAGACGGGTGCGGTTCTTGTTCTCAAGAATGTTCGCCATGTCCCTGATATCCGTTTCAACCTGGTGTCGGTTGGAAGGTTGGATGACGAGGGATTCTTCAGTCTCTTCGGGAACAGTCAGTGGAAGCTTTCCAGAGGTTCGATGGTGATTGCCAGAGGAAGCAAGAAGTCCGGTCTCTACTATATGGAGGGGAGCGCAGAGGGAGCACAGGAGGTGAACGCAATCAGTGATGCGTCTACCGAGTTGTGGCACAGGCAGCTCGGCCATATCAGCGAGAAGGGGATGAGCTACTTGGTGAACAGAAAAGTGATTCCGGGCCTCAAGTCTACAAAGTTGGAGAACTGCACGCACTGTTTAGCTGGAAAGCAAAATAGGGTGTCTTTCCAAAGTCACCCAAGTTCGAGGAAGCCGGCGTTGCTCGAGTTGATTCACTCGGATGTCCGGTCCTATGAAGGTAAAATCTCTTGGTGGTGCTTCTTACTTTATGACTTTTATTGATGACTGTTCCAGGAAGGTTTGGGTCTATGCCTTAAAGACCAAGGATCAGGTGTTGCCTACTTTCAAGGAGTTTCAGGCCTCTGTTGAAAGGGAGACGGGCAAGAAGTTGTTGTGTGTTCGGTCCGACAATGGTGGCAAATACATCAGTCCCTTTGATGCGTATTGCAGAGAGCAAGGGATACGACACCAGAAGACTCCGCCAAAGACACCTCAGCTCAATGGTGTAGCGGAGCGCATGAACAGGACACTGATGGAGAGGGTGCGGTGTTTGCTGTCAGAAGCAAACTTGTCGGGCAGTTATTGGGGTGAGGCTCTTCTCACAGCTGCTTATATTATTAATTTGTCTCCTAGTGCTCCTTTGCAGGGTGATGTGCCTGATAAAGTATGGTACGGTAAAGAGCCGTCATACAATCACCTGCGGGCGTTTGGTTGTAAAGCCTTCGTGCATGTACCGAAGGACGAGAGGACCAAACTTGAGCCGAAGACGAGGCGATGCGTCTTTGTCGGCTATGGTCGGGATGAGTTTGGCTATAGACTCTACGACCCAGTGGAAGGAAAGCTCTACAGAAGCAGGGACGTGGTGTTCGTCGAGGATCAGACCATGACCAACACTCAGGATTCCGAGACGCCTTCTGAGGCTGAGGAATTGCCTGAGTTAGAGTCATTTCGCTTCGAGCAGTTTCCAGAGGACATCGCAGAGGATCCAGTTATGGGGGAGCCGGTACATGGAGTTGCTCCCAACCTTGATCATCAGCCTGCTGATGGTGGTCAGGGTGTCCCTCAGAAGGATGAGCATGCCGGAGAGGTAGTTCCTGAAGGGGCGGAGGCTGTCGGTATACAGCCAGCACCAGTGGCTCCACTGAGAAGGAGTGACAGGGATCGTCGACCATCTACGAGATACTCACCGGATGAGTATGTGCTATTGACTGACGGAAGAGAGCCCAAAAGTTTTGCAGAGGCTATGGAAGACGAACACAGGCAGGAGTGGATGGTGGCTATGCAGGAGGAGATGAGTTCCTTGCACACCAATTCCACTTATGATCTGGTGCGGTTGCCAAAGGGCAAGAAGGCTTTGAAGAATCGATGGGTGTTCAGAGTAAAGCAGACGGAAGATGCTACTCGCCCTCGATACAAAGCGAGGCTGGTAGTCAAAGGCTACGGTCAGCGAAAAGGCATGGATTATGATGAGATCTTTTCGCCTGTCGTTAAGCATTCGTCTATCCGGGTGGTGCTAGCATTAGCAGCCAGTTTCGACTTGGAGGTCGAGCAGATGGACGTGAAGACGACATTCCTCCATGGTAATCTTGAGGAGGAGTTATACATGGAGCAGCCGGAGGGATTCTGTGAGAAGGACAAGTCACATTTGGTCTGCCGGTTGAGGAAGAGCTTGTATGGTCTGAAGCAGGCTCCGAGGCAGTGGTACAGGAAGTTCGAGTCGTTTATGGGGGAGCATGGTTATACACGGACGACGTCGAATCATTGTGCATTTGTGAGGTATTTTGCCGATGATGATTTCATCATTTTGTTGCTCTATGTTGATGATATGCTATTAGTGGGTCGGAATGCCAGTAGGATAGCGGAGTTGAAGCACCAACTGGGCGCGGCCTTCTCTATGAAGGATTTGGGCGCAGCGAAGACTATTCTTGGGATAGAGATCAGCCGAGAGAGAGAGTCCAAGCTGCTATACTTGTCCCAAAAGAAGTACATTCATCGGGTACTTCAGCGTTTCGGGATGGACGGGTCGAAGAAAGTGAGTTCCCCCCTCGCGGCTCACTTTAAGCTCACTGAGGAACAGTGTCCATCTACCGAGGACAAAAAGGAAGATATAGAGCGGGTTCCATATGCCTCAGCTGTGGGAAGCCTTATGTATGATATGGTGTGTACGAGGCCAGATATTGCTCATGCAGTTGGTACGGTTAGCAGGTATCTTTCAAATCCTGGAAGGGTACATTAGAGTGCGGTCAAGTGGATTCTACGTTATCTTCAGGGCACTGCTGGTTGGAGACTTTCCTTTGGTGGTGACGAGCCGAAGCTGGTTGGGTATACCGACGCTGATATGGCTGGAGATGTAGACACGAGGCGATCGACTTCGGGCTACATGATGATGTTTGCGGGAGGAGCAGTATCATGGCAGTCGCGGTTGCAGAAGTGTGTTGCCTTGTCAACGACAGAGGCAGAGTACATTGCGGCGACGGAGGCTTGCAAGGAGCTGTTGTGGATGAAGAAGCTGCTGCAGGAAATGGGACTGAAGCAAGAGCAGTATACTTTGCTTTGCGACAGTCAGAGTGCGATCCACCTTGTGAAGAATCAGACGTTTCATAGCCGGTCCAAGCACATCGAGACCCGGTATCATTGGATACGGGATGTGGTTGAGAAGAAGGACGCGGAGCTTGAGAAGGTGCATACAGATGACAACGGAGCTAATATGTTCACGAAGATTCTACCAAGGGGGAAGTTTGAGTACTGCAGGCAGGTCGTCGGGATGACGACATCCTCCCCATAGTTGTGAAGGGGAAGATTTGTTGGAGTGGGTGGGGTTCCCAACCTATGTGGAGAAGACCCCGGTGTGCGACGAGCGCCGTCCGATGTCGGAGAAGCTCGGAAAGTAGGTGACGGAGTTGCTGCTACTGCTGCTGGAGCTGCTGGAAGCAGGGGATCCGAGTTCGGGCCGAACTCGGTCCCAGGCCGAGTTCTGGCCGAACTCGGTCTGGCCGTTCCAGGGTTTGGCCAGTAGATGCTGGTTGCCCCACACAGAGTTCTGGCCAAACTCTGTGTCGTCGGGGGCTGAAGCGAATTTCAGGATGAGTTTTCATCATTGGATCTAATCCAACGGTTCAGGTTGGTTACGGGATTAGGGAGTTAAGTTGAGTTTTCTCAACCCTAATTCATTATCGTATGATCGCAACGCATTGGACAACACAAGTTTGAGAGAGGAAGGAGGCAAGAGTGCCATTACAACTTCGGAGAAGAAGACGGAGGATTGAAGGTCGCTGTTCGAAGGAGATCGTGTTCGGGTAATCTCTACTCGTCGTTCTCGCTCTTCGTAGCCTTGTAATCATTGTTCTTATCTCTGAGTATTGTGGGGATCCGATTTGGATCGGGAGGAGTTTGTAGAGGGTGTAATTCTTCTATTCCATTAGTGGAGGCTTCTCAAGGTTGGACTCCGATCGTCCCGTGGTTTTTTCCCGCAAGGGTTTCCACGTCAAAAATTCTCTGTGTCTGCGTGGATTGTTTTGTGTGTTTGTTTTTGGGTTCGTGCGTTGTATTGCTCGGTCCTTTTGCAGGTACTCTCCGGTTTGGGGAAAGGTTTCCGCGTTTCTTTCCCAACACCTGGCTGACTGGTGATAGAGTCATGAGAGACATCGTTGTGTGGTCTAGTTTGGACCTTCATCATATCTCTCAGGGTTTCCGTCGAGCTGCTAGTGCTGGTCTCTTCAAAGGAAGATGGAAAAAGCCTTCTATCCAGGACAGACAACGGGGAGTTCTCCATTTTATGGCCATCCATTAAACTAGAAAACCAGGGTGAGGAGCCCTTCTTTATATAAAACAAGATGTAGGCTTTTTCGTTCAGCACTTCAGCTTCAGAAACTGTGTTCACCTGTAAAGTGGAAGTGAAAATTCTAAAATCAGAATTTCGTTGTTTACACATTCACTAGGAGAAACTTACAGGCTAACAAAGTGCAGAAAATTAGAAAAAGAAGAAAATACTTAGCGTGCCAAGTATACTAAATTGTTATGCTAGTATGAGTTACACATGAGAAGGTTTTCCAATAAGTTCTAATAACTCAAGATTAGTCCATTTCTTTGGTAAATAACTAGACCATAGATTACAAGTATTTTATCAACAAATTGGCATGGATGGAAAGGGACAATTATTCAGCCAAGTAAAAAAAAATCAGAATGACTGGGCATCCCTTTCAATTAGAATAGCTAATTTGTCCATTTTAGCCAATTAACATTTGCGAGAATCTTACCTTTGAGTCATCCATAGAATGCCATATGGTTGGGGATGAACGAACGCAACAGTAGTAATGCCCACAGTAAGCACCACCAATATGAACCAGGACCGCGTACAAGTCATACATTGTTTGCTCCTGAAATTATTTTGTGACAAGAAACTTAGAAATTGTTGCGGTGAACAACCAAACTAAAAGAGAAAAACACTCACATCATCTTTTGGACAGCAAAGGAAAGGCTTCATGTCCAGCTCCAATTGATAGTCAACAGATTTGTCAATCTTCTGGATAAAAAGACCATCATTCTCAAATCTCTTTAGATGAAGTGAAATGACTTCTGGAGCTTGATCGATCTTAGTTTGCTTTTCCATGAGCACTTTAGCCTTGCATCCTTCACAAGTGAACTTGGTCTCCTCAATGCTTTCAATCTTAGTAAACGACTCAAGTGCATTAATGAGTGAGTCTGCATCCGCAATATCCAGACTGAGATCAAGCAGGGGTTCAGAAGTGTTTGAACAATGGCCACACTCAGAGCATCGCAGCTGAGATTAGCGAAACAATGTTAAATAAGTAAAAAATAAAAATGACATCAAAATAAGTAAAATAACAGACGATATGGCCCTTAACAGAGCTGAATGGAAGGAAAGGATTCGAACAGCCAACCCCAAAACATTTGGGATAAACGTATTATTGTTTGTCAATATAAATAAAAGGACATCAGGAAGAACACACTAAGTTTTATATTAATAAGTAATTCAAAAGGTACCTGACTTATTAAACGGCCTCCATAGACATGCTTGACAAGGCTATCTTCATTCATAGCAAGTGGCTTGTCTTTTGTGCTGGGGTCAAGACAGCAGTTGTGGAGGCTGTCCAGCAAGCAGTGCAGGAACTCATGGGCATCTTCTTGCTGTCCTAATTGGAAGTAATTTGATATTTCTAATGATAACTTAAGTCAAGGGACTACAATAGACAAATCACTTATTTAATTGGTTGCACAGAATATGGCCAGTGTTAACCTATTGTAAATCAATGAAAGAAGGGGAAATTATAAACTACATGTTAATTTCTCCTTCATATTATGAAAGTTCTACACTTAGAGATGGTTCAACACACTTGGAGATGCTGACATAGACGAGAGGAGATCATTACAAGCTGAGGTAACAAAGGAGTGCATCTGTGATGTTTGGTGTTCCATCAATTGATCGGACTAGAGAATTCCTTGAGATGATTCCGACATTTGCAATATTGGCCAACAAATGATACAATAGTTACGAGTAATGAGATGTTAGTTAAAGGAGCTGTTAAGACTAGGAGTAGACCCACCAAATGATACAATTGAAAGGAATGGAATTTGTAATGTCAGAGAGGATATGGCGCTTAGCAGAGCTGAATGAAAAATGAGGATTTATATAGGAAACACCAAATATTTAAAAGCTTTGTAGTGGCTGTATTTGTCTGCAATAAATGGTGAATGTGTTCGTTGGTGGGGTTTGGGGGGTAGGTAAAAAGGTCACGATCAAATCTGGTGAATGGCTAGGTACAAATGGAGTGATTAGCATTTTTACATTATACTTCAAGAAAATACAGGTTCCCAAATTCAGATTTGACTTTTTTTTTAGTTTTAACTAGCCAAGAGCTACTATGGAAGGACTGTGAAATGTGAATCATCAAATACCACAATAAGAAAATACATGAAACAGATGCTACCTGATGTGAGAAGCTCCTCGAAAAGATAACAACATCGAAGCCACCAAGAAAATTCCGAAACGCATCTTCTATTTTAACTAATTTATCCATCATCTCAACAAGAAGGTGCCCCGAGATTTTCACTTTCAGTTGAAGATTGTATTTTACAAATACTCTAAGCTCAGAAGAAGAGATCCTATTACCAAAAATAATATTTTTAGTCACAAAATGAACTATAAAACTCTCTGACTATATAAGTAATGGCACTGATAGTTTATTTGGACACATTAACTAGACTACGACTAAAGGTACAGGTGATACAACAAATACCCACTGTAACAAAAGTGCAGGTGCTGTTAGTGGAATAAGCTCTTGTTATCACAATACATAAAATATATGAAGAACAAGATCTTATTATCGATAAATAAGCAATGACACAATAAGTCGGGCAGTATTTTACAAGCAAAATAACATGTGTCAGAATCAAAGTCTTTACTCATCTATACAAAATTAGATAAGTAGGAAAACAAAAGATGAAAAAACAGAAGACAAAGTTGAATTACATGGATTAAGGATGTTGATACTATTGCAGACCTCGAGGAAGTGGAGCTCCATTGGAGGAGGCGTCAGGCCTAGAACTAGCACGGTCGAAGGACCCTAGACAAAGAGAGGCTTTTATTGTGACCTTAGGTTGTATCGAGTGGGTATGTGGGTAGCTAGGCCCTATAGTGTTATAAACCACAACCATGTAAAGCAAACACATGCTGGCATAAATTTTTCACATGGAACATTAAACATACCCCTCTATGTAAAAAAACATACCCCCCAATCATAGTGTTTTAGAACTAAAGAATACGGGAAAAAGAAGGAATTAAGATTGTTTGGACATGTTTTGTAATAATTAAATTTGTGAAAGGTTAGAATGGTCTTTTTGCACTTACAAGAGAAGTGGTAAATTATAAGCTCAAGATTTGAACTTATAATTTACCACTTATAAAGGACGTCATTATATAGTGATGAGCACTTAAAAGTGCAAAATACAAACACCTTAAGTTGGTGGGTCCCACACTTGTTTTAACACTTTAAAGTGCTCAGCACTATATAGTGCAAAAAAGAAACACACTCTTAGTGTTTGTGTAGGAAATTTTGCTACCACTACATCATTGACATTATGCATCCAGTACCACTTGGCATAGATAAAGTTGCAGATAGGAAAACACCATCGCTAAAATGTGCAATTGTAGATAGTTGCTTGAACCTCAAAATCAATTACAAAACATAATTTCATGATATTGACATCCATTTAGGAAGCTACAACCAAAATACTCGTTGCATATCATATTTAAACCTGACCTTCTGAACCTAAAGTTAACCATAAAACCAGTCCTACATAGAGATGGGACGAGAGGATACGAGTATCTTGTTTTTTTTGTTCAATAGTATCATTAGAAATGAACTCACACCCCTACATTTGACAAGGTACGTTATGCTAGTATATTGGGTTGGTGGATTAAGAGAAATTTATAGGCATCTTTTTAGGTTTTGTTCTCTTACTGAGGTTGATCCCTATTTCTTCTTCCTCTAAATCTTGCTCTCATCTACCATTTTACATGTTCTCCTCCACTTGTCAATCATGCCCTCTATCTTCTATTAATTTTCTTATTTCCGATCCACTAATTCCAATCAAAATTTCTAACATGGTTCCATACATGTCAGACAAATTTCATCAATTAGTACGAAGAGTATCTGATTCATTTACACGAACTACACTTCTACTACTACTACATTTGTCATGATTGTAACTGTCAAGAGCTTGACTTGTAATATTTAAAATGTAAAAGCATCAAGACTTTGAATGTTCAACAAGCAGTAGATGAATAATCCAGAATTAAAGAGTTTTTAGATTAAGGAGGTTGTGCATACATCTATATAATGGAGAGGGCAGTATGAAATGTTAATTGCTAAAACATATGATGATAAGTAAAATAGCACATATTAGCACGAGCTATGATGTGTTAGGACCTAGGGGAAGGGAAGAATTCTTGTACATGTAATTTTAAGTTTCAACTTCTTAATATATGTACTCACATATCCAATTTTTTAGAAAATAGTCATCATTTTTTTGTTTCATATCTTTCTTTATTTTAACATTTCCCGACCTTCAGTTGGATCTTCGAAAGTGTTGCCAAATTTCGAACTTTTCAACCTTGTTGAATTATTCTTTATCGCCGAACTGGGGAGTGCGAACATCTCATGTTACATAGTATGTGATATTGACTATCAAGTCAAGCAATTTGCTAGTCTTACCGGAATATTCGACAATTAATTGAATGATCATAGGAATGTGAACATTTTAGCATTCATACATATGTAGTCTAATATCATAGGGTTAATTGTAGTTATATAAATAATGATAACGACCTTGATTTTATCATTATTAGTCAACAACAACCTATTTGATAACTTGGCCAAATTAATGAATTAACCATTTATAATAATAATATTAACAAAATATCTATGAGTACCATCCCAACCTTAAAACCAAGTGAGACTTTTAGGCACACTACTACTAACACATGCGACTTCTTTAGAAAAGAATAGGATGAACAGATCTAAGAAAGGGAAAGAGAGATCACATATTTCTTGCGGCCATAATCCTGACCTCCATAGTGGCTAGGCTCCTGATACCTCCCGACGCCCTCCTCTTCTCATCCTAAGCTCGGCCTGTCGTAAGTGGTCCTTCCGCCACCGTAACCCCCACTTCCTTCTTCTACTACTTCTTCCCTGTAACCCGACTTCCTATACCCACTTCCCCCACCAGACCGCAGATCGGTGTGGAGCAAATAGGACGACCGCGGATCGGACAAGAAACCCTTTTCCTTCAGACCGTAGATATCGGACGACCGGAGATCGGTGGAGAAAATAGGATAACCGATCTTTGGTGGTCTGAAAAGATCGGGCGACCGCACATCGGACGACCGCATATCTGAGGGAAGGTTTCTCCCTTCAGATGGAGAGAGAAGAGAACGAGGGAAGGTTTCTCTTCAGATGGAGTGAAAACAAATAAGAGGGAACATTTTTTGTTTTTCGCGTGGGGAGAGAGTGTTTTCGTTGGGAGAGAGGGTTTTCGTGTGGGGGTGGGCTTTGGAGGGGGTGTTTAGGTTGGAACGTTTTAGAGGAAAAGGGATTTTAGACATGAATTAAAACTTTACCCTCTGACACGATTTTGGCACGGTTTAAGTGTGTTCCAGAATAAATAAGTTTAAAAAATAAAAATAAAATTATAATATTTGGAAAGAACTTTTATTCTGGCACACTTTATGTCCGTTCCAACACGTAGGCATGCCAAATAGGCGTTCCGCATTGAAATATGCATAGTGTTCCTAAATAGGTATTTTGGTGTAGTCCTATGAGAGGATGGCTTGGAAGCCTTAATGAGTTCTCGAGCATTTGGGATGTCTGGCATACTTTACAGGAAGCACGGGTAGCACAGCATTATAAAGGAGCATAGTACTCCATGCTAAAGTGGGGTGACACCACATGAGGTACCTAGTGAGGGTAAAGCCTTAGCTTTGGGCCAAGTCACAGCGGCATAGCACCACACATAGGAAAGTGGGCCTAATGGTGTAGAATAAAGAGTGGTAGGAAGCACTACAAAGAGGATGAGCCTCATGTTACAGTGGTATGACACCACATGAGGTAGTGCCTCGGCTTTTCAAGCCATGTCACGGCGGCGTAACACCGTAAGAAAGCGAAAGGGTTCATGCTGGGTAGTTTGGAACTACAAAGAGGCTGGGCCTCATGCTACAGGTGGTATGACACCACATGAGGCAGTGCCTCGCCTTTGGGCCATGTCATAGCGGCGTAGCACCACAAGGAAGTGAAAGGCTTCATGCCAAGACTCTTTAAAAGAACTCACCTAGAGTATATGGATAGAGATGTAGGCCGTCTCTTGAGGGAAACTTTATAGACATCAAACATACATACACCGAAACCAGGCTGGCACAAGGCCTTTAATGTGCAGCCAGAAGCACAGTTGATGTCATTATGTGAGTAGGAAGAATTGCAGTTATGGTGCAGAATTCAAGGCTTAGTCCATTCTTGTATCATGTTGTTATTTAACCTATGCGAGAAGATTCAAGTCATAGCGATATCTCTCCTAATGCATGATGGACAGTTACTGTAGGGAACGCTCAACCCATGTATTGAGATATGTGGGGGATTGTTGGTGTTTTTGCCTTTAGACTAGAAAAGATAGTCCCACATCGGCTACACCAAATGATAAGTATCTCGATATAATGCACTACTTGTGTTGAGGTATACACATGAGGTGTAATGGGGCACAAGTATGTGTCATATGGGAGTATTTTCCTAGAAGGAAAAAGAATTAATTCTAACAATGATGTAAGTTGATTTTTGTTGATCGAACTCAGACTCCAGGATGCCTCGTGCATGCACGGTTGTGTGTTCGGGGGTAGGCGTGGGCTAGCACTCGACTATGTTGATTGTGGGATGATATAAAACATCAAACTCTATTTTAGAGTATTGGTATTTTAGTCCCACATCGAATAGGAGAGATGGTGAAGTTTCAATCCACTCTATAAATAGAGCCCCCTGGCCTCCTTTCTAAGATGCACCAAAGAAAAGAGTTAAGGGAGTCCGTAAAGTCCAGAAAGCCCGTTCAAGTCTCAAATATTGACTGACGAGCATTCCAGAAGTTTTCTAGAACTTGCTGGTTCCTGGAAGCGGATCGTATATAGGCGAATATTGCTTTGAGCAACGTGATCTAATCACCCCAGCAAAGCTGCCTTTCTCTTTCTTCTTTCTTTCTCTTCTTCTCTGATCTAATTAGAAACCTTTTGTGGGCTTTCGTCGTTTCTGCTGCTAGCAACTCGATTTGTACCTTCCTAAAAGAAGCTCTACATTCGTTTGCTATTGTAACAAAAAAAATTTAGATTTTTGTTACCCAGAATCCTCCAAGGATCACTGTAGTGTACCTTCTTTGAAGTGTTGCTACGAAAAGTTGTTGCTATTTTAATGACTGTTTCGATTCTTTGTTTTCCATCAAAAATTAAGCATCGAGAATAACAGTTGGGGTGATGGGAACAATGAGAACGCAGAGCTCTAAGTCTCTGTTAACATGGCGGTCTGTCCCAAGCAATGGGTTAGCTAAGGGAGAAGGCTGGGCTAGCTTTGTTGAAAAATCTAAAATAAAAATAAAAAAATGAGAATAGGTATTTATAGACTTCAAGTAGAATGCTCCAGATGGGGAATATTCCATATTAGTTGGGGTGGTTACAAGTCAGGGGCGGCCCTGAGGGCCCTAGACAAACTTTTAAAATGGGGTCCATATATAATATATAAAAAATTGAACTAAAAGTAAATTTTAGAAAATGTTACAGCCAAGACTTGAACCTAAAACCTCTAGTGTGCAAGTTTAACATACTAACACTACACCACAATTGTTTTGTGATAAAGGAGGATCATGTTGCATATTAATTCTATTTTTGATACAAGATTACTAATATATATATATATATATATATATATATATATATATATATATATATATATATATATTTGAATTAACTTTTTTGGGCTCCCAAATTTCATGGGGCTCTGGGCGGTCGCCCTGGCCGCCCTGGGCCAGGGCTGGCCCTGATACAAGTTAGGTAGGGTTAGTTGTTAATCGGTTAGCAAGAATTGGTTATTAATTAGTTAGGGTTGATTCTAAACCACTAATTAACCATATGCATTTTCTCTTAGGAACATGACTAATTCCATTAGTCTAGAATATTCTCACTCTAAATTCCCATGCTAATTTACTAATCATGCCATTCATAACAAATTTACTAGATCACCCCTACTTAATAATTAAATAGATAATTATTAAGAGGAAAATAATAATAATTTTATTGAAGGGGTTACAGTTTTACATTCCATTCCTAAGTCTCTAATCACGTTCTTCATATTAGGATAATTTTTTGGAAGATTGTAATTTTCTGTAAACAAGCCCTTTAGCCACTCTAGTAATGTCGTTACATTAGTACCCGTACATCCATAACGTGTCTTCAAATTTTGCAACTCAATAATGGTGGACAATGTGGTATTCCCCTTAGGGCAACCTGGATACAGAGGATCAGATGCCATATCCCCAAAAATTTTGTATTTTTTGCTCTCTTGCATCCCAGGCTTAACAATTGTGTCATCTCCCTCGTCGTCTTCATTTGTTACACTCACATTAACAGGTGAATGCTCAACTCCTTGGTATGAATATTGTATACATCGTCAATGAGATCCTTCGAGTCTAGGAAATTTTGATTCTTCAATTCGTGGTTCTTTCATTGGGTTAGCTATTGTGGGTATATAACACCTGGTTGATACACTCAGGCGGGAAGACATAGACCGTAGTCGTATTGGTAGCTAGTGCGAACTTTGCCAGAGAATGAGCAGCCTCATTCCCCGACCTTCTCACGAACATGAAGGCCGGGTTGTTAGGGACTGGAAGCTCGTTCATCACATCGTTTAACAGCTCATATAATCTCCAAGGAACAAGGTTTCTCTCCCCATTTAACATATGAATAGATGTGATGCAGTCTCCTTCGATGATTATCTGATTGTTGTGGAATTGCCTCGCGAGGATTATTTCAATTCGAATTGCTTCAACTTTGGCCTGTAGTCTAGACATTAATTTGTTATATACACTAATATATTTATTTGTACATATTAATTTGTATATACTAATATATTTATTTGTACATATTAATTTGTTATTAATACAAATAAATAAAAATAAAAATATAGAAATTAATTTGTATATAAATACATCTATATTTACTTTTATATTCATTTGTATATAAACTAAGATGGATAATAACAAAATTTATTAGTTAATATAAAATTAATATATACAAATAAATATATTAACTAAATATTTTATTATTATCCTAGATAATAACAAATTAACTAATAGATTAAATCAAACAAAAAAATAAATTAAAACAAACTAAAAGATAAAACCAAATCAAACAAAAAGATAAACCAAAGCAAACCAAACCAAACTAAACCGACTCCTAGAAAAACAGAAATGCTCAATTTCCGTCAACCGGTCCACCATACAGTCTGGCGGAAGGTTTTTCTATTCTCAATTTTTCAGAACTTCCTATCTTCTATCCAATTGCATTAAAAAGTTTTTCGCTCAAGCAAATTTTTTTTGTACCTACTAGTACGATTTATGTGCCTTTTCCCAACTCTTCATACTAATAGTAAAATATTCCACAAACTCGGAAGCGAAAAAAAAAAAATTAAGATAAACCCAAATTCAAACTTGAAAGCCCACATGTAACCCAATTTTCGATGCCCCTCTTCTACTCTGTCATTCGATGTCTCTCAAGAGGGAATCAAGGAGAAGCAGTTATCACTTGGTTTCACGGCTGGGTCGAAAACAAATCACAATCCTATTTCTTCGGAGGACAAAGTAACTATTCCCAAAGGATAAATGGTAGGCAGGTAGTTTGGAGAGAAAAGAAAAGAAGAAACAAAGGAAAAACATACATAATACATTAAAGAATTACTGCAGAAGCGTTCTGTTATTGTCATAATTGGCGTTGGTGATCGATCTAGAGCAAACTTAGAGGTTGGCGGAATGGACGGGGCGCCGGTCGCGAAAACGTTCTACTCCTACCCTTCCTTCCCCTCCTCCCCAACCGCCGGAGGGACGATCGGCCTCCTGACCACGCGGAGGCGGCCCCCGGGCTTGTCCCAGCGCGAGTTCCCGCCCGATTCCGACCTCGTCAGGCTGCTCGATGCCCAGCCCGGAGGGCTCCTGGAGGACTGCCTCATCGTCTCCGGACTCGTCGCCGTCCAGGTTGTCAGCGCCGTCTACGTCGTGTCCCTCACCTCTATCCTCTCCCTCGGCCTCAAGCCTCTCTTTGTCGTCATCTTCGGCTGCACCTCCACCTCCGTCTTCGTCCTCCCTTTCGCTATCGCGTTCGAGAGGTACTACTACTGTTCTTCCTTGGTGAAAACTCGATTCATCTTTGTTTTACATTGTCCATGTCGAGTTAGCATTTTGATCGTGGTTGCACTATAATGCAGCAAGAAATGGCCATCCAGATTGAGTCCCAAATTGGCAGCCCAGTTTTTGCTCATAGCCTTTGGAGGGTACGTAAAGCATCTCCCATTTTGATAAATTGGGTTTATAATTAGTTGTACCCCTATAGTTTGTACTTATTTTGGTAACTGTTTCTGTTGTTTCGAAAATAAAGAATACCCTCCTGGCTGCTTAATTTTTTACTCATTTTCTTCTATGCACTAGGAGGGTACAACTAATTAACTTTATAAATCAGGAAGGTATTCTTTATTTTTAAAACAACAGGAGCAATTACCAAAATACGTACAAACCATAGGAGAGTACAACTAATTAACCCTTATTTTCCTTCTGAATATATATAACGCGAAATTGAATAGAACAGGACCCTTCAGCCTTCGGATGTAGGTTTATTTTCAATAGCAACTTTTTTGCAGTCATCATCCTCGTGATGTTAAGACTATTATGACCAACTTCAATCAAGAAATAACTAACAACATCTATTCAATGCAAAGATTCGTGGAGTGCCCAAATGTTTAAAGAAAACTCTAGGATCAACTAATGCAGCAGGGGCGGCCCTGTTCCAAGACAGAGTGAATGACGGCTCAGGACCTTCCGACAAAAAGGCATCAACATGGATATATCTACAACATAACTAGTATGTATCATGTACCATTTTTAATAAATAATTATTGTAGTGTGGTTGTTGTAATATTAGACTTCTACTTTAGAGGTCCTTTGTCCAAATCTTGGTGGTAACTATTTTTTTTTTTATATATTTACACCTTTTTTTGACATTATTTATGGTGGGGGCATTTTGCCTTGTGCCCCCATCATCTTAGGGCCGGCCCTGAACTTATGTAATTTTTGGTAAGTCATCACGAAAATTATGGTCAGATTACAAGTATTTTGAATAAGGAACTATCTATCTGGAGATCAGTGTGCTACAACTAATCTCTTTGAGGGAATTAGGGTTCGTTGGGGTTTTTGGTGGGCCAACACTCACAAGGAGAAGCTTAGTCCCACCTTGTCTAGAATCTAAGTGTGCATCTCAATATAATGCTTCATCTTTAAATTGTTTTGTGCACATGGAGATGTTGTAGCCCATGTGGCTTGTGGGGTAATTCTCTAAGAGGACAAGGATCAAGACTCCATGGAACACAATTTTATTTTGTCACTTGATTTTTTTAGGACTTCGGACTGGAGGTTATGAGCATAGTTTTTTATGTGGGTGGTATAGTATGTGCAGCATTACATGTACATGTGGCATTATATGCACATCACTATTATGTGCATGTCATATGATGCGCAACATTATACGCATGTCAGCCCACGTAAGACATTGTACGCAAGTTGTATGCACGAGGTTGTATGCGCGAGGCATCTGCGCATAGGTCCCTATGGACTTTGCAGTTGCGTGCACATAACACTAAGGAGAGCAGATTGTTGCAGATTGCATGCGCCGCACATAGGTATGGTGATGTCAAATTAGTCTGGCGATGTCAAATCAGTCAGACACTAAACGTATAGACTGATGTGACAGACCAATAGTATGGAATATTGGCACGTATAGGGATAGGTCTTGTCACGCCCCACACCAGAATACCGGAGAGCGGGAAAATGACTCAGCCAGCTACGTATTACGGGCAGATGAATACCGTATAATATGATCAATGATGTCTAAAGGACGAGGGGGTGCATACTACATGAAAGTCTTACTAGGGTTACTCAACATCTATTGTCTCAATCATTCAAACAAGAAACAGTAAATAGAGAACATGTAAGATAAAGCAGTAAGGCGTCCCAAACGTTTTGTCAAAATGTTCTTAAGATCTGGCTTTACAAAACTTAGTCAGATGATATAGCAAAGTATACACAATTGTTATCAGCTGCAGTCTGACTTAGTTACAATTATGTAAAAGTGTAAGTACAAGACAATCCGACTAACATGTCGGTGCCAAACAGTAATAAGTAAAGTAAGTAGCAAAACGAGAAGGAAAGTAAGGAATCCACTCGTGTCCTCCTACGATCATTCCTACAGTATTGACCATCTTGGAGGTGGAAGTAAGCGGAGTCCTCGGAAACAGGCTCTAAATCTGGCCATACAAAACCAGAGAGGTTAGACCTCTAATAGCAAGTACCGCAAGGAAGCACGATATGATAAATTTGAAACCAGTGATAAGAGATAAGAAAATAATGATTAGTCTCCGCTTGCTACTGGGATTCACATAACATCACGACACTTCAAACTAACTTCCCAACCAAATAAGGACAGAAGTTGACCCGTCATGTCCTGACGTTCTGCTCATTTCAGTAGTTAATAGAGTAGGTACAGCGCACAGACAAATCAATTTAAACGGCCATGCAACTACTATGGCTTGCTACTATAAGTTCCCAGTTACCCTAGAATTTATGCAATAAGGGATTCCTCAGTTCTTACTATGTACAAGCAAGGCTAGTCTATCCAATAATCAATTGCGCCAATCATGAATTAGACGAGTCCCAGTGGGACGCTCGTCATCAATATATATAACAATATAGGCAGATACCACTCCCTATCCGTGTGGCAGATTTGTAATATCTGTGGGAACCAGCCGGCATGTCGGGGCACTAATTGTCCCAAAGATGGTTGTCATAAAAGAACTCAGAAATCCATTCTCTCCATGCAATCGTTATTTTATTTAGCTTAATAGTCCCTATGTTGATTGAAATTCTATGCCATGGATCATGGCCATTCAGAATGAGTACTTCCTTACAAGGTACGATATGCACAACTCCACAACGATGCCCGTACGGCTAGATTGTAGATCTTACATAGCGTAATACAACAATCAATCCTAGCCACGGAATAATCATGCCTTGACTGTAAGATGCACATGCTGCTTTACGAAAAAATAGAAGTCAACATGTGTCCATTTGCCAATGTTCGGATCGGCTAGTCGATCGCAATGGTTCATGATTCATACATGAACGTGTCTCATTCAATTCAATAAGACGACTAGCCAGTCTCTTAGTTCCAACTAGGAACGCATGATCAATTATTAGTCAAGGTAACAATCAATGTTAATCAATATCAATCCGGGACAAAAAAAATAGCTAAAAGGCACTATGGGCAGCAATAGGTGGGGGCCCATCTATGCGGCCAGAATCGGGTCAGAATCCCATGCGGCTAAGTCCATGCGGCAAAGAAAATAAAATACATGCGGCTAAGAAAATAAAATACATGCGGCTCGGGGAAAACAGTCATATGCGGCTAAAAAAATAAAATACATGCGGCTCGGGGAAAACAGTCATATGCGGCAGGGAAAATGGAGTCTTATGCGGCCGAGAGCCAATCATGCCATGCGGCCAAAAAAATTTATGCGGCCAGAAAAGTACATGAGGCTAGGGCTAACTTGAGCCATGCGGCAAAGGAGATGGAGTCTCATGCAGCTAAGTCAATGCGGCAAGCCGCATGAGAACTGAAGCGCTTATGCGGCCAGGGGACTACATGCATATGCGGCAAGGAAAACGGGTTCATGCGGCCAGAACCGTTAAGAGCAGTGCGGCTATGGCCATGCGGCCAGAGCTGCTAGAAGCCTATGCGGCTGAAAGAGTAACATGCATATGCGGCTGAAATTAACTCAAGCCATGCGGCTGGAAGGAGTTCGGGCCTTATGCGGCCAGGGGACTACATGCATATGCAGCAAGGAAAAGTTCATGCGGCAAGGGAGATATGCGGCTGGGAGCTACCAATGCCATGCGGCCCGACTGCCAAAGCCATGCGGCACTGGACCATGCGGCCAGGGGAAAACTTGCCGCATGAAAAGCCATGCGGTCAAGTGCTGTTCTTCTTCTCCACTTTTCGAAAAGAAGAACCATGGAATCCATGGCTTCTAAGCTCCTCTAAACCCTTATTTATGGTCAGAATCCAGACTTCCATAGGTCAAAATAGTGCAGAAAGAAATTTTCTACAACATGGAACCCTCAAAACTTGAAAATAATAGAGTTAGATAGATCAAAACCTAAGAAATCTGAAAATACAACAAACTTAGATCTACAAGTAATGAGCCATGAAAATTAAAAATGCTAAGTACTAGAGTGTCTTAGAATCTCGTGAGGAAGACAATGGAATGCCAAAAATCGGAATCCATCACGAAGCAAGTTGTACTTGCCTAGCTCTCCTAGGTTGGTAGGAGAGTAATGGAGGTTGAAGAGGGAGTAAATGAGAGGGAGTAATGAAGAGAGAGAAAGGGGTGGGGCTTAAATGGGGGTGGTGGTAGGGGGTAGGCGGTAGGTGGAGTTCATGTTGAACCACCCAAGACCGAAAAATAAACCAACTCAGGCCGAACCCAAAATCAAAGTAAAAGTAGAAAGTAAAATGCAGAAAAATAATCAGCGTGAAATTAAAAGAATTTAAATACAAAACAATACATGATAAATATTACATAAATTTATTCATACAGTACACGTATAAAAATACCTATTCTAGGAAAGGGGAGTGACATCTCTACCCTCCTTAGAAAAATTCCGTCCTCGGAATTTCAAATCCAAGCAGGATAGAAACATCAGAGCTAAACTAATCTAAATACAAGCAATTTAAGCAAGCAATCATTTTACAATATCAAATAGCAAGTAATATATCTATAATTATCAATCTACGACATCAAGTAAATTCTACTCATAGGGTGATAAGCATGAGGAATCAAGACAATCAAGGTACACGAAAAAAATATACTTTGTGAGTCAAATAGGTGCGGGTACCGTGATCGGATATCATCCTCACGTTTCCACGTTGACTCTCCTAAGGAGTGATGTCCCTAAGCAACACGGACAAGGCTAATTGTTCGGTTCTTAAGTATCTTCTCCCTTCGGTCCAAAATGGACACAGGCTGTTCCTTGTAAGACAGGTTGGTACCAACAACCAGTTCAGAATGATCGAGGATATGGCTTGGGTCCGATACATACCTACGCAATTGAGATACATGAAACACGTCATGTACCTCTCGTAACGAAGGTGGAAGTGACAAACGATAAGCAACATCGCCTACCATATCAAGTATAACAAATGGGCCCACGTATCGCGGACTCAACTTTCCGTGAACGCCAAATCTAATGACCCCACGAGTAGGTGAGATCCGCAAGAATACATGGTCCCCAACAGAAAATTCTAGTGGCCTACGATGCTAGTCCACCCAATGACGATGTCGATCCTGCGCAACTCGAAGTCGCTCTCTAATTCCCTTAACCACTTCATCTGTCTGAACAATCATTTCTGGGCCTAGCATCTTTCTCTCCTCGATATCATCCCATGCCAGTGGCGACCTACACTTCTTACCATAGAGTGCTTCAAATGGCGCCATCTGGATACTGGCTTGATAACTGTTGTTGTACGAAAAATCAACTAAGTGTAGGTGGCTCTCCCAAGACCCTCCAAAATCTAGGGTACAAGCTCGTAACATATCTTCTAAAGTTTGAATTGTTCTTTCTGATTGTCCGTCCGTTTGTGGATGGTAAGCCGTGCTAAATCTTAACTTGGTACCCAGACTATGATGTAGACTCTTCCAGAAATGTGATGTAAAGCGGATATCTCTGTCTGCCATAATACTGACAGGGACCCCATGCTGCCTGACTATCTGCTGCATATACAACTCTGCCAACTTTTCTGTAGATTATCCTACTCTAAAAGGAAGAAAGTATGCCACCTTTGTAAGCCGGTCCACTATCACCGAAATAGCACCTTTACCGCTTGGTGATCTCGGTAAATCGGTCACAAAGTCCATAGTGATGTGTTCCCACTTCCATTCCGGAATAGAAAGCGATTGCAATAATCCAGCTGGCCTCTGTTGTTCTGCCTTCACTTGTTGACATATCAAGCAACGGAAAACGAATCTAGTTATCTCTCTCTTCATTCCGTTCCACCAGAAGTGCTGCTTGATATTATTGTACATTTTGGTCCCTCCAGGGTGTATAGAATACTGAGAACTGTGGGCTTCTGTCATAACCTCATGTCTGATATCTCCACTAGGCACACATAGGCGTGATCTAAACCTAAGGGTGTCATCTTCGTGAATTTTTATCTCCTTTCTGAGTCCTGACTCACATTCTGTCCTAAGCTTCTAAATCCTTGGGTCCTGGGCCTGAGCTAACTTGATCATGTCTACCAAGTCAGATTGAACTTGTAGACTTGTCAGAATTCCTACATCACTAGGAAGTATAACCTCGATGCCCATCTTCTGAAGGTCTTCTAAGATATATTTTTGTGTTGTCAACATAAATGCGCCGCCTCTCCTGCTAAGAGCATCTGCTACCACATTAGCCTTACCTGGATGATACTGGAGCTCTACGTCATAATATTTGATCAACTCTAGCCATCTTCTCTGTCTCATGTTCAGTTCCTTTTGAGTAAAGATGTACTTCAGACTTTTGTGGTCTGTGTACATGTCCACTCGATCACCATATAAGTAATGCCTCCATAGCTTCAAAGTAAATACTACTGCCGCCAACTCCAAGTCATGAGTTGGATAATTCTTCTCGTGGTCTCGAAGTTGCCTAGATGCATATGCTATCATCTTACCATGTTGCATGAGGACACATCCAAGTCCTTTTCCTGACGCATCACAATAAACGGTAAAACCTCCGGGTCCAACTGGCAATGTAAGAATGGGTGCCGATATCAACTTCTGCTTCAAATTCTCAAATGATGCCTGGCGTTCTATCAACCAGACGAATGGCACATCCTTCCGTGTCAAGCGGGTCATAGGTGCTGAAAGTCTTGAAAAGTCTGATACGAACCTTCTGTAATATCCTGCCAATCCCATGAAACTACACACATCAGCTACGGTCTTGGGTACTGGCCAACTTTCTACTGCTTCTACCTTCTTGGGATCCACTGCTACTCCAGCTCCTGATATGATGTGTCCCAAAAATGAAATATGATCCATCTAGAACTCACACTTGCTGAGCTTGGCATACAACTGGTTCTCTCTCAGAACCTGTCACACTTTCCGGAGGTGGTCTTCATGCTCCTCTTTACTGGCAGAGTATACAAGAATGTCGTCAAGGAACACAACAACAAAATGATCTAAGTATGGCATAAAGATGTGGTTCATCAAATCCATAAATATTGCTGGAGCATTGGTCAAACCAAACGGCATTACTAAGAATTCATAATGTCCATACTTCGACCTGAATGTTGTCTTGGGAATATCCTCCTTCCAAATGCTCACTTGATGATACCCTGACCGAAGATCTATCTTGGAGAAAACTCTAGCTCTGCTCAACAGATCAAACAAGTCGTCGATCCTGGGTAGTGGGTACTTGTTCTTTACTGTTGTCATGTTGAGCTTCCTGTAGTCAATGCACAATCTTGACGACCCATCCTTCTTCTCCACAAGTACCACTGGTGCTGCCCATGGTGATACGCTGGCTTGAATGAACCTCTTCTCCTTCAGTTCTTCTATGTGTTGATATATCTTGACCTGCTCTGAATCTGCCATTCTATAAACTCGATCTGATATTGGTTTAGTTCCAGGTGCCAATTCTATACTGAACTCAATATCTCTAACCGGTGGTAGACTTGGAAGTTCTTCGGGAAATACGTCTAGAAACTCTTCAACTACCTTCGGAACTTGAACTTCTTCCATTGCCGTTACTATTCCTTGCTCTTGTTGAGTTGCTACTGATCTGACTAAGGTAAACCGCTTCATGCCTAGAATATCAAAAGATACACTCCCTCTACGATAATCTATTGTCGCATGACTGTCTTTCAGCCAGTCCATGCCTAAGATAACGTCGAAATTTCCAACAGAAAATTCTATCAACCTGGCGGGTAAGGAATGCCCGCAAACTACAACGCTACACGCTAGAATAGTTCTACTAACTCCTACGAGCCCATTACCAGTGAGTATATTTAACCTCCCTGGCAATGCCTCGAATTCCATTCCTAGCCGTGTCATAAATTGTATAGATATAAATGAGTGTGATACTCACGAATCAAATAATGCTACTGCGAGATATGAGGCGACGAGAATTTTACCTGCCACAACATCATCCGATGCCAATACCTCTTCTAAGAACAGATTGAATGCCTGCCCTCGACCTCCTTGTTGGTTCCCATGCAGCGGCCTAGTCTGGTGCTGCTGCTGGCCCCTGCCTTGGTGATGCTGGGGTGGTCTATGTTGTTATTGCTGCATCGGCGGTCCCTGCTGCCGAAATATCTGAGCCTGTGACATCAACGGACGTTGTGCCAACGGCCTCACTGCCACCGCTGGTCCTCGATACTGGCCTGTCCCTGGTGCTGGTAGAGCAGAAAATTATTATACTGGTCCTCCTGACCTCGAATTCATAGGACGGGTGGAAACCCGATGATCTGGACTTCCACATATCAAATAATGCCCGTTCAACGTCCGACACACATCTCTAGTGTGCCCTACCTTCCCGTAATAAGTGCAGTCCGCAGGAGGTTGCTGGTTCTTCCTCTGTTGCTGTTGCTGCTGCCTTGGTGGTGGTGCTGGCCCTCGCATTGCCACATCGTGAATGCGAACGCCAGGGGACGGTGCTGTTGTTCGGGGCACGACTCCCCCTTCTTCTTTAATCTGATTATGAGATCTCTTCTGACCTCCAGTCCTAGCTGCAATCCTCTGAATGGTGATCTCATGCCTTTGGGTCGCCGTCAACACTTCATCGAAAGTCTGGTAATTGTGCCCCTCTATCAATTGCAAGAGCTCAAGATGGAACCCTTGCTGGAACCTCATAGCCCTCTGGCTCCCCGTTGCTACCATCTCTGGGGCGAACCTACTCAATCTGCAGAACTCTGCTGCATAAGCGTCTACTGTCTTGCCGGCCTGCTTGAGGTTGATAAACTTTTGTTGTATCTCAAACTGTGTCACAACTCCATAGTACTTTATCTTGAATCTTGCGATAAAATCGTTCCAAGCAACATGACGTCTGATGCCCACTTCTTCTGATTCCCACCAATCACGTGCGAGGTCCTGAAGTAACAGCTTCACTAGATCCACACGTTCTTCTGTCGGAACCTTAGCCGCTGTCAGAATAGCCTCAATATCCTTAAGCCATGCATCTGCTGAAATGGCATCTTTCGTGCCCTCGAAACAACGGGGGTTGTACTTGCAAAATCTGGTTGATGCTCCTGAATCTGCCCTCGCTCCTCTTTCCAAAGCCATCTGCAACCCTTGGTTGAGCAACACATTCTGCTCTTGCAACTGAGCGTGCATGCGTTGCTGGGCCAATATCTGATGTTGCTGAGTGGCCATCATCCCTCTCATGATCTCCAGAAGGGCTGGTGTGTCCACCTCCACAGGGGTAGGTGGAACTATTGGTGGTGTTGGAACCTCCGGATACTGCGGTCCAGCTGCTGGTTCCACTATCACTTCTTCTTGAATAGTCTCTTGAGGTAGTACTGGCCCTTGTTGCTGATCAACATGGTCAGGTTGTCCGTGTTGTCCAGTCCTGGCAGATGCGGACGAAGTGCCCCTAAGAAAAGGGACAATAGAACAATCAAACGATCGGACAGAAAGATCGATGAAGTCCAAGGACACTGGAAGGTCAAGCTAGAGTCGAGAGTAACGAATCATGAGATCAAGGAAAACATGTTTGATTGAGACATCCAATAAATCAAAACACCCCACAAGTCTGAAATTTGACCTGCATGGGCCACCACTAAAATCTTATCACGCCCCAGAACCAGAATACCGGAGAGTGGGGGAATGACTCAGCCAGCTACGTATTACGGGCAGATGAATATCGTATAATACGATCAATGCTGTCTAAAGGACGAGGGGGTGCATACTACATGCAAGTCTTACTAGGGTTACTAAACATCTATTGTCTCAATCATTTAAATAAGAAACAGTAAATAGAGAACATGTAAGATAAAGCAGTAAGGCGTCCCAAACGCTTGGTCAAAATTTTCTTGAGATCTGGCTTTACAAAACTTAGCCAGATGATATAGCAAAGTATACACAATTGTTATCAGCTACAGTCTGACTTAGTTACAATTAAGTAAAAGTAAGTACAAGACAATCTGACTAACATGTCGGTGCCAAACGACAATAAGTAAAGTAAGTAGCAAAACGAACGGGAAAGTAAGGAACCCACTCGTGTCCTCCTGCGATCATCCCTCTAGTATTGACCATCTTGGAGGTGGAAGTAAGCGGAGTCCTCGAGAACAGGCTCTAAATCTGGCCATGCAAAACCAGAGAGGTTAGACCTCTAATAGCAAGTACCGCAAGGAAGCACGATATGATAAATTTGAAACCAGTGATAAGAGTTAAGAACATAATAATTAGTCTCCGCTTGCTACTGGGATTCACATAACATCACGACACTTCAAACCAACTTTCCAACCAAACAAGGACAGAAGTTGACCCGTCATGTCCTGACGTTCTGCTCATTTCAGTAGTTAACAAAGTAGGTACAGCGCACAGACAAATCAATTTAAATGGCCATGCAACTACTACGGCTTGCTACTGTAAGTTCCAAGTTATCCTGAAATTTATGCAATAAGGGATTCCTCAGTTCTTACTATGTACAAGCAAGGCTAGTCTATCCAATAATCAATTGCGCCAATCATGAATTAGACGAGTCCCAGCGGGACGCTCGTCATCAATATATATATAACAATATAGGTAGATACCACTCCCTGCCCGTGTGACAGATTTGCAGTATCTGTGGAAACCAGTCGGCATGTCGGGGCACTAATTGTCCCAAAGATAGCTGCCATGTAAGAGCTCGAAAATCCATTCTCTCCATGCAATCGTTATTTTATTTAGCTTAATAGTCCCTATGTTGATTGAAATTCCATGCCGTGGATCATGGTCATTCAGAATGAGTACTTACGTATAAGGTACGATATACACAACTCCACAACGATGCCCGTGCGGCTAGGTTGTAGGTCTTACATAGCGTAATGCAACAATCAATCCTAGCCACGGAATAATCATGCCTTGACTATAGGATGTACATGCTGCTTTACAAAAAAATAGAAGTCAACATGTGTCCATTTGCCAATGTTCGGATCGGCTAGTCGATCGCAATGGTTCATGATTCATATATGAATGTGTCTCATTCAATTCAATAAGATGACTAGCCAGTCTCTTAGTTCCAACTAGGAACGCATGATCAATTATTAGTCAAGGTAACAATCAATATTAATCAATATCAATCCGGAATAAGAAAACAGCTAAAAGGCACTATGGGCAGCAATAGGTGGGGGCCCATCTATGCGGCCAGAATCGGGTCAGAATCTCATGCGGCTAAGTCCATGCGGCAAAGAAAATAAAATACATGCGGCTAAGAAAATAAAATACATGCGGCTCGGGGAAAACAGTCATATGCGGCTAAGAAAATAAAATACATGCGGCTCGAAAAAACAGTCATATACGGCAGAGAAAATGGAGTCTTATGTGGCCGAGAGCCAATCATGCCATGCGGCCAGAAAAATTCGTGCAGCCAGAAAAGTACATGCGGCTGGGGCTAACTTGAGCCATTCGTCAAAGGAGATGGAGTCTCATGCGGCTAAGTCAATGCGGCAAGCCGCATGAGAACTGAAGCGCTTATGCGGCCAGGGGACTACATGCATATGCGGCAAAGAAAACGGGTTCATGCGGCCAGAACCGTTAAGAGCAGTACGGCTAAGGCCATGCGGCCAGAGCTGCTAAAAGCCTATACGGCTGAAAGAGTAACATGCATATGCGGCTGAAATCAACTCAAGCTATGCGGCTGGAAGGAGTTCGGGCCTTATGCGGCCAGGGGACTACATGCATATGCGGCAAGAAAAAGTTCATGCGGCAAGGAAGATATGCGGCTGGGAGTTGCCAATGCCATGCGGCCCGACTGCCAAAGCCATGCGGCAATGGACCATACGGCCAGGGAAAAACTTGCCGCATGAAAAGCCTTGCGGTCAAGTGCTGTTCTTCTTCTCCACTTATCCGAGAAGAAGAACCATGGAATCCATGGCTTCCAAGCTCCTCTAAACCCTTATTTAGGGTCAGAGTCCAGACTTTCATAGGTCAAAATGGGACAGAAAGAAATTTTCTTCAACATGGAACCCTCAAAACTTGAAAATAATAGGGTTAGATAGATCAAAACCTAAGAAATTCAAAAATGCAACAAACTTAGATCTACAAGTAATGAGCCATGAAAATTAAAAATGCTAAGTACTAGAATGTCGTAGAATCTCGTGAGGAAGACAATGGAACGACAAAAATCAGAATCCATCACGAAGCAAGTTGTACTTGCCTAGCTCTCCTAGGTTGGTGGGAGAGTAATGGAGGTTAAAGAGGGAGTAAATGAGAGGGAGTAATGAAGAGAGAGAAAGGGGTGGGACTTAAATGGGGGTGGGGGTAGGGGGTAGGTGGTAGGTGGAGTTCATGTTGAACCACCCAAGACCGAAAAATAAACCAACTCAGGCCGAACCCAAAAGCAAAGTAAAAGTAGAAAGTAAAATACAGAAAAATAATCAGCGTGAAATTAAAAGAATTTAAATACAGAACTATACCTGATAAATATTACATAAATTCATTCAAGCAGTATACGTATAAAAATACGTATTCTGGGAACGGGGAGTGACAGGTGAAGACCTCCGCTATATACGTGAGATTCTCTCTTTGAAGGGTTGGTTCTTCCAAGAAAAACACAAAAGAAAGAGAGGGAGCAGCCAGCCACCCTGCAAGCATACGATCCTAACCACGGAAATCCAATGCACGACAGCAAGCTAAAATGATATTTTCTTGTCCAAGATCACCCCGAAGTGACTTAGTGTTCTACAAGTTCATCCATTGAACTTGCTAGTTCTTGGAAACAGATTATCAGATATGACGAATCTTGCTTTAAGTAACGGTGATTTTCATCACCCTAGCAAGGAGCTTTTCTGTGTGTTTTCTAGTTCTAGAACTTTGTTCATGCAATCGTCTCGTCTCTTTGTAGTTGCTACGATTGCGAAGAGAAGAACATGTTTACTTTTCTTGTGTTTGTTCTATCTCATTATAGTAACTGCGATTGCAAAGAGTAGAATGTTTTTACTTTCTTTGTGTCAGTTTGTAACATGCTCGAAGGAGTTGTGAGAAGCTCTTGATCGGTCAGTAGCATTCTATGCACAGGGTGTACTCTGCGGGGCAGTTTACTGCAGAGTTCCTTGTGCGTGATTCCCGTGCGCTAACTGTTCTCTGTGGGACGGTTCATCTGTGTACGAGTTCTATGCATGGTCACTCTATACGTTAATGGTTCTCTGTGGGACAGTTCATATGCGCGTGAGTTCTATGCGCGGCCAACCTATCCGCTAATTGTTCTATACGGGACAGTCTTCTGCGAGCGAGTTCCTGGCACGACCATCCTCTGCACGAGTGTTATCTGCACGGCAGTTCCATGAGCACAGTTTCTACGAGCGAGGATTCTATGCATGTCAGTGCACTTTGAGTCCATTTTCCTGATTCTGGAAGCAACAGTGTTAGCCTCTTCTCATCTCTTCATCTCCATATGAGCACTTCGTCACGTGACACGTCACCTTTCTTTTATATATAGATTGTCCTCTTCTCAGATATCTTCATAATTAGCTCTTGCCATCTCCTCAATTTTCATCCCCATCCCATTTTCCCGTATTGTTTTGATGTGCTTGAGAATCTATGCTCATCACACATTTACTAGTTAGGTAACATGAGCGTGGGTGTGCACATAAATGATTAATACCCTCAGAGACGAAAAATTATACAACAGGCTGACCATATGGCAATAATGAATGGCTAACATGTCCAATAGTATAATAATACATGATATAATAGCATCAAAAGTAAAAAATATAACTAATTAAACAAATACCAAATATTAATAAAATATAATTATTAAAAATAATTATGTGTTATTATATTATTGGACGATTTCACTATTCACTATTATCATGCAGTGAATTGTCATGCGGTGACTCCGTCCTAGTGAATAATTTCTACTCATGGACCAATGAACTATTCCTCCTGCACTATTTAATTGTTGATGTACCCCAAATAACAAGGAGAAAAACTTTGATACAGGAGGAGGTATTAAAGTTTTGATACCTCCTTTGTATGACAAGTGGGCCCTTCTTTTACTTCGTAAAATATGTGTACAAAAAATTTAAGGATAGACTCGTCATACAAAGTAGGTATCAAAACTTTGATACCTCTTTCTGTATCAAAGTTTTACTCAATAGCAAGAGCATATATCGTTGTACCCTTCCCACGTATAGTGTGTCCGATAGAATTGTTTAATACAAAAATGGCTAATTTACACTTTAATAACTTGAACTATCAAATTTTGACTCTTTATTGAACTAGTTTTACAATTATGCTATATGGCTCCCAAAATATTTGGGTAATATCATCTCCCATTATGTGACATCTGACATGGCAGCTGACATGACAAATTTTAACCCAAAAAATTAATTATCCAAATTTTTTTTAATGTTAATATTAATGTTAATATTAATATTAATATTAATGATAATATTAATTTTAATTTTAATGTTAATATTAATTTTAGTATTAATATTAATGTTAATTTTAATGTTAAGGTTAATATTAATATTAATTATGATGTTAATTTAATGTTAATTTAATGTTAATTTAATATTAATATTAATTTTAATATTAACTTTAATGTTAAATTTTGTCATGTCAGCTGCCATGTCAGCAACCATGTCATATGCCACATAATGGAAGATGGTATTATCCAAAAAAATTTGAAGCCAAATAACATTATTGCTAGTTTTATTGCCAAGTTGATACCTAAATTGTTTATTTTTAGTTTAATCTATCACTTGTTTAATTAAACCTAACTGTGAGCGCAAAAGACTGTACCCTAGTCTTCTCCTAACATTAGCATGGGAACAAATTTGTTGTTACAGTTTCTTTTGTGTCAATTATGCCCCTTTATAGATGAGACATATGTCCTCAGTGCTTCTAATAGTTGATTTCTTTATGTAAAAAAATAACTAAAGCTTCGTTTGGTGGGGGAATCATGGGATTGAAAAAGAAAAATCATTTCTTTTCACGTTTGGATGTTAAAAAAAGTACGAGGAAAGAAAAATGATTCCCTTAGGGTCTGCTTGGATTTAGGGTTATGAGAGGTAAGTAAGAAAAAGTTAAGGGGAAGAAAAAAAATCGTATTTGATTTTAGGGTGGAGGTTTGGAAGGGAGAGCCATAGAGGATTATGTGGTTGTTTTTTAGCCTTCTTTTGTTCATTTTTTAACCCTCGATTCGGAGGATAACGGGGAAACGAGATTCTTTATTTAAAAAGACATAAACATCCTTTTATTTGACCTATAAAAATATCCCGACGTTCTTTTTCTTTTTTTTCATTGTTCTCTCCTAGCTTCAGGACTAGGTGAGTTTTGTCTTTCTCATACTTCAACTTGATTAGGTTAAAAAAAAAGATGGAATGTAATATGAGAATTTTGTCTACCTCATACGAAAAATTTTATAGGACAAATAATTTTTTTGCAAATTTTCGTTTTGTCTTTCGGAAGGGAGACTCATTAGTTTTGTATTCCTCGTACGAAAATTTTGCAAAGTGTCTTTCTCATATTCATTATGTTATTAGCTTCCGGACCATGTAGGGTCTTGTCTTCCGGGCCTAGTGAATCACTTTGCAAAAATATTTAATTGATGTAATATAATACAATAATGCTAAGTCTACTACCAAATGCTTACAACCCTTTTACAACCACTCACCATGTGCTGACATGTGGGCCATGCCAGCACATGGGTGAGTAGTTGTAAGAGGGTTGTAAGCATTTGGTTGTAACTGTAGCATTACTCTTTTACCATATATTGTATGAGAATAATATATTATATGAGAATAATAGCCATTATTTTTCAAACACTTTTTCAAAATTTTCTCATACTTCATTATGCTCCAGCTGGGTGGCAAAATTTTCTAATATATTATATGAGATTAATGGCCATTATTTCTACATGTATATTATTTCTGCCGAAATATATATTATTTTTGCAATATATGCAATGCATATAGCTATTATTTCTACTATGTATATTGTATTGCACTTGTTAGAGAATAATGCATTATTTCTGCCAAAAAATATACTATTTTTTCCATATATGCAATGCATATAGCTATTATTTCTACTTAATTTATTTTGTTTGAATTCTAGTTACTTAATTTATTATGTTTGAATTCTAGTTATTTTATTTTTTGTGAAGATATTTTGACAAGTTTTAATTAAAAAATCAATCAAATTAATCTAATTTTATGTCATATGTAATAATGATATTTTGGTAACTATTCTATTTTTATTAATCTTTCTTCCACTCAAAACTTTTAATTAACTCTCCTTCAATCCAAGTTAGGTTATATATATATATATATATATATATATATATATATATATATTACCCCTTACTCTACCCCCCTCACTTAACCCCAGTTAACTCTGCTTATTTTTTTTCCCCTCACTCCAAGCAGGCCCTTTAGGGGGCGTTTGGTATGCGGAATACTATATAGCCGAAAATTCTATATTCTCGAAAATCAAATTTCAAGGAATTAAATTCCCTGAAAAATTACATTCCCATGTTTGGTGACAATATAAATATTTTCCGAAAAAAAATAAAAAATAATAATAACAAAAAAAAATGAACAAATATAAAAAAAAACCGGTAGAAACGACAAAAAATCGGTAAAAAAGAAAAAAAAAAATGGTAAAAACGACAAAAAAATCGGTAAAAACGACAAAATAACAAAAAACGATGAAAAACGACAAAAAAATCGGTTAAAACGACAAAAATGACCAAAAAGCGACAAAAAATGTATAAACGACAAAAAATAACAAAAAGGGATATAATTTCCATGTTCAAAACTAATCAAAATTGATCAAAAAAGAAGAAAAAATTTGACAATTTTTTTTGCCCGGGCAAAAAAAAATACCCACTTATTCTCAAGAGATAGAATTCCCATGTTTTGTGGGCAAACTATTTAGCCGGGTATTTATAATTGCCGAAAATAAATTTTTTATAAGCCAAACAAACGTGGTAATAGATTCCCATCTTAAATTTTTCGGAAATAAAAAAAAATACCGCGTACCAAACGCCCCCTTAGGGAAGGAATATGTCTCGTTTGGTTCGCGGAAAGGAAATGAAATTGATTCTTTGATATTTCATTTCCGTTGGAAAATTACAATTCCAACATTTTTTTTTTTTTTGGTGTTTGAAAAAAACCAAAAAAATTGAGAGAAAAAGTGAATCCGAGGAAGAAAATGAATCTTTGGGTTGGTGAGAAACTATTTTCTCTTATTTTCTCTTCTTTCAAGAATCAAATTCTTTTTCTACTCATTTTCTTTGACATTCAAATAACGGAAATGAATCACTTTCCTTTAGTAGTGCTCCCATTCCGTGAACCAAACGACGTGGCCTAAGCCCGAAAATTTACTTTTACCATCTCCAAACACCAAAAAAAAAAGGATAAAATTTATAAATTTTCGAAAAAAGAAAAAGAAAAAGAAACGATTTCCTTTCCGCGAACTAGAGCTGTCAAAATGGGCTAAGCCCGTTGGGCCGGCCCGTCCCGCCTGCCAAAAAGGTGGGTTGGGCCGAGCATTTAGGAGCCCTCCAAACAGGCGGGCCTAGGCGGCCCGCCTAGCCAGTAGCCCGCCCCGCCTGCCAAAAAGGTGGGTTGGTCCGCCGTCTATTTTTTCATTTAGCACATATATGACATCCGTATAATAAATGATAAAAATTCTCATTTAATGCAAGTAATGACGTATGAAATATTAAATTTGGTCATTTATTTACATGAATGAAGGAGTTTTAAAGAAATATCTACTATTATAATGTTTCTTGTATTTTACTTGTAATTTGATTCATATTAGAGTGAGTAGAAAATATTATATATATAATTTTTTTCTTTTAAGAAACTAAAACAAATAAAAAAAATTTAAAAAATTAAGTGGGCCGGCCCGCCAAGCCCGCAGCCCGCCGGTGGGTTGGGCTGGGTTGAAATTTTTTCAGCCCAACAAAATGGTGGGTCGGCCTACCCCGTCCCGCCAAATGGTGGGTTATGGGCTGGCCCGCCCCTCCAGCCCGTTTTGACAGCTCTACCGCGAACCAAACTAGGCCCTACAAAAGAGGGATAGAATTGGTACAAACAAATTGAAACAACAGATATCCTCCCGTCTAGGGTTGAGTATTCGGTTCCAACCGAACCGAATAACCGAAAACCGAATTGGACCGAAACCGAATAAGCGAAACCGAAACCGAACCGAATTGGTCAATAACCGAACCGAACCGAACCGAATTAATTCGGTTCGATTTTCGGTTTATTCGGTTTTTGGGTTTATTTGTATTTTTTTTTGTTAATATATATAATAACTAAATATACCTAGATATATTTATTATATACCTATAGTATACACCTATATATATTTAGTATATACCTATAATTAATATATATATATATATATATATATATATATATATATATATATATATATATATATATATATTTTCTTATTCGTTTTGGATCGAAACCGAAACCGAAACCGAATAAGAAAATTTAGTATTTTCAAAACAAAACCGAAACCGAAACCAAAACCGAAACCGAATAAGAAAATTTAATATTTTTAAAACCGAAATCGAACCGATTTGTTTTAAAGCCGAACCGAATCTCTTATTCGGTTCGGTTCAATTCGGCTCGATTTTCGGTTCAAAACCGAATATTGCTCACCCCTACTCCCGTCCCTCTTTCACATCCTTCCTTGCTGCCTGCTACTCTGCCCATCATCTGTTGTAGAAGGTGCTCTTCCTCCCATCCCACGTAGTTGGGAGAACTGCATCTTCCCCATGGCTGTCATTTACAATCAATAAAGGGAATCCCCTTTTTGCCACTCCTGGTGTTATCACAGGTGCCCTCCGACGACGAAAATCCATCTCACAACCCCCCCCCCCCCCCCCCCCCCCCCCCCCCCCGACCACGCACACCCACCCCCACCCATGTTATCCTTTTTTTTTCTTTTGACACAACGTCTTGTGTTTCATTAACGATAATTAGTAAAAAGAAAGTCAAATACAAAAAGAGTTAATTTTAATAACGCCAAGGAAGAAAATCAAGCATAAAGACCCCCACAAGACTCAAAATGATATATCTATCAGCTTGTCACTAGCTTATAGTAAATCTATATTGTCAAAGTTGTAGCCCTCGAAGCCTAGATATGGAAGTATAAAATAGCAGTTCATATTTATTTTGTTCTTTTTTTTTTTTTTTGGGAGAGTAGGCACTAGTCTAGCTAAATCCGAAATCATGTTATGTTCATGAAACAAAAGTTTAAGAAGGATCACAATGTTAGTGGTATCGCAGTTTTGACTATTTTGGATGGAAGTATGAAGGTGGCCTATGTCTTCCAATATTATTGTTTAGGTCAAAAGAAATAGTTTTGAATGGAATATTATCAATATGTATTGATAAATAGTTTTTGACTATTTTGGATCGGAGTATCAATGTGGCCTATGTCTTGCAATATAGTTATTTAGGCCAAAATAAATAGTTTTGAATGAAATAATATTATTATGAATTAATTTTGTGAAATAATATTATTATGGATTATTATGGATTAATGTTTTGGATCGGAGTATCAATGTGGCCTGTGTCTTGCAATATATTATAGATATACAATTTTAGAAAATGGTAATGGTTATTGAATTTTATAATTTATTAATGATTTGCTTCGGCTATTGTCTTATTTTTTATGGCTAACTAGAGTTTAAATCCTGAATTTTATACCAGTTTAGATTTTACTGGAAATTGTTGAGAAATCCAATTTCGGGGTGGACTTTTATGAAATGTCCACCCGCTGGATGAGTTTTATGAAATACCCAGAATTATGTATTTTCACGTTAGATATTCCAAGATTCTCTTTTAGATGCCACCCGCTGGAAACTACTATTTTTATAATACCGAAACTACCCCTCAGCGCGAATTGGTCATCTATATGTATTTGAATTCAAAAAACTCAGATCTGGATTGCGATTTTCGTCTTCTTCTTCTTCACGGGAAATCTGAATTCCATTACTCTCATCTTCAGCAGAGATCGCAAAGATCGTTCGTAGTTCGGTGTACTTTTCTTCAGTCGAACTCAGATCATCGCTCGTCATCATCATCATCATCATCACCATCATCTTCATCGTGGAGACATTTGAAGTTTTTCGACGATTAGGTCAATTGTGGAGAGAAGATCTTTCTTCTACTTTTCCCTAAGAATTATCATCGTTTTGAAAGAAGAATGAAACTCTTTACTCCTGACAAAAATTTTCTAAAAAAAAATATATTCTCCGTGTTAAAACCACGGAGAATGACCATTCTCCGTGCTAAAATGACAGAGAATGACTATTCTCCGTTTTAAAAACAACGGAGAATGGCATTCTCCGTGTTAAAAACCACGGAGAATGACAATTTTCTATGGGTTTTAACACGGAGAATGTCATTCTCCGTGGTAAAGTGACGGAGAATGGCCATTCTCCGTCATTTTAGTACGGAGAATAGCTATTCTCCGTTGTTTTAACACGGATAATGGTCATTCTCCGTCTTTTTCAATACGGAGAATGACCATTCTCCTCCATGTTAACACGAGATTGGTCATTCTCCATGTTAATATCACGGAGAATGACCATTCTCCGTGTCGAAAAAGACGGAGAATGACCATTCTCCGTTGTAAAAAATGACGGAGAATGTCCATTCTCCGTGTAAAGATCACGGAGAATGATTATTATCCGTGTTAATATCACGGAGAATGACCATTCTACGTGGTAAATTGACGGAGAATGGCCATTCTCCGTCATTTTAGTACGGAGAATAGCTATTCTCCGTAGTTTTAACACGGAGAATGGTCATTCTTCGTCTTTTTCAATACGGAGAATGACCATTCTCCTCAATGTTAACATGAGATTGGTCATTCTCCGTGTTAATATCACGGAGAATGATCATTCTCCGTGTCGAAAAAGACGGAGAATGACCATTCTCCGTTGTAAAAAATGGCGGAGAATGTTCATTCTCCGTGTAAAGATCACGGAGAATGATTATTATCCGTGTTAATATCACGGAGAATGACCATTCTCCGTGATTGTACCACGGAGAATGGCAATTCTCCGTGGTTTTGACACGGATAATGATCATTCTCCGTCATTTAGTACGGAGAATGGCTATTATCCGTCATTTAGTACGGAGAATGACTATTCTCCTGCGTTTTAACACTAGAAATGGTCATTCTCCGTGATTTTATACTACGAAGAATGGTGAGTTGAAAGTTTGGAAAGCCATAACTTTTGACTGGGAGATCGAAACGAGGTCCGATTTGTCGCAAAACGAGCGAATTTTCGAGGAGCCTGAAAGTAACGGATTTTCAGTTAGACGAACTTTCAAAATTTCAGAATCGCAAAAAAAATGATGTTTTGACCTCCGTTTTGACATGGAAAGATTTTGGAGAAGAAAACCTAGATTCGAAAGTGAGCAGCGTATCGAAGAAGAGGAAGAATAGAAAGTGAGCAGCGTAACGAAGAAGATGAAGAATCAAAATCTTTTTTTTTTGAAGAGTATGTTTCGCGGGTGCTTTGAATAAATTAGAAGGGTAAAAGGGTCATTTGGTACCCGCTTTGGATAAGTTTCTCTAATTCTGGGCATGCGATGAAAGTTTTTTTAGCGGTTGGTTTTTCATGAAATTTTTTTAGTTTTTGGGCATTTCATAAATTTTGCAATTAGATTCCCACCTCTTTATGCCAAAAGAGTTTCCTCAAATTATAAGCATGTGGCTAAGGAAGAACTCCAAAGAACTTCAGTTGCTTTTTAGACCTAGGAATTGGGTAGCGGGGGAGGAACTTAGGGTTTTGGTTTTAATTTTTTAGTTTTCAATTTTGTAAAATTTATATTATTTTTTAGTTTTTATGATGCAACTCTTTTATGCTCATAGCTACCTTGACTAAGGTCTCCAACATGGTTGGCATTCGATCATATATAATTTTTTTGTCAAATTCATTATGGAGCTTTCTTATGCTCCATAGGCAACCCAATATGGGATGATATTTTTTTTTCTTTTTTGAAAGAACGTGGTGTCTTGTGTTTCTTTAAAGATAATTAGTAAAAAAATCCAATTTATACACACACAAAATTAACTCTAGTGACATGAAGAAATAAAATCAAGCATAAATACTCCAACAAGACCCAAAATAATGTTTATCAGCAAGTCGCTAGCTTATAGTAGATATAAATTGTCAAATTTGTAGCCTCAAAGCCTAGATATGGAAGTATCTAATAGGTGAGTAGGCACTAGTCTAGCCAAATCCTAAATCAAGTTGTGTTAATGAAACTAGAGTTTAATAGACTTTTATGATGTCATGTTTATATCTATATGAATTTGTTCATGATAGATTATTCTGGTTCTATTTTAAACTACTGAAGATGTCTTGAAAAGTATTTTGAAGTCTTAACTAGTGGTTTATTTTTATTTTCAGTAACCACATAATTTTAAGATATATGTTTTCTTTATTGTCTTGCAATTAGATTCCTACCTCTTTGTGTTAAAAGAGTTTCCTCAAATAATAAGCATGTGGTCTAAGGAGTAAGGAAGAACTCTGAAGTTCTTCAGATGGTTTTGAGATTTAGGAACTGGGTTGGGGGTGGAACTAATTAGGGTTTGGGTTTTTTTATATTTATTTTATTTAGTTTTCAGTCATTTTTATATATATTACTGTTAAGATTTTATGGTGTGACCCTCTTATGTAATAGCTACCTTGACAAGAATCGTCATCAGGTTTGGTATCATATAAACTTTGTCAAATTCTTTATGGAGATTTCTTATGCTCAATTCTCCATTAGGATGGATTTGGTTCTTTTTTTTTTCTTTTTGTTTCTTTCTGAGACAGAATAGTGATGTCTTGTGTTTAATTAAAGATAATTAGTAGAAAAAGCCAATTAGAAAAATATTTAATAACAATCTTTTATTTCCCTTTTTTCTGTTGATGGGAAGGGCAGTGATGGCGAGGGGAATGGACCGTTGAAGGAAAGGGGAAAGGGGATTGGGTTAGGAATTGGTTTTTTTAGTTTTATACAATCTTTTGTTTTCCTTTTTTTTTTCCTCTTTTTCTTTGGGGGTGGGGATGTTAGAAATATGTTTTGCTAAGTTTTGGTTAGTAGAGGAGGAGATATTTTTTAAGAATCATTTTTATATTAACATTATAATTAATTTGGATAGTTAAATTTAGATTTTTGTTTAACAAAGTTTGAAACAAAAAGTTAATTTTATTAGGATTATATTAGAAGGCGCATTATGGTCGTAAACTTAACATTGAATTTTTTTTATAGTTGATAGTATATAAACAACAAAACAAAGTTTATGGCACCACATTGTAAAAATTTGGAAGTTGGTCGTTCAACCGCAAATTATCCTTAGAACAGTGACAACTTGTGTATATTTAAGTTGCTTATACCTTTCTTCTTCTTCTTTTCTGTTTTTGTTTTAGTGGATATGTTACTGTTGGTGACTATAAATCGATATATACCACCTTTGAAAACTCATAACCAAATAAGGAAACTCAATTGAGTCAACCTCGTTTTGTGAATTTGTGGTCCATGATTTCTTTATAGTATGTGAATGCCCACAAATTAATGTATTTCCGCCAACGAAAGCTTGCATTAAACTATATCTCATATGTGGAGAAGTTATTTCACCTTAGAAGTATAAACTTCTAGAAGTATAAACTTAATAGTATGTGAATACCCACAAATTAATGTCTTTTTTTACCATATGTGCAGAAGTTATTTCACCACAAATTAATGTTTTTTTTTTTAGTTTTTATAGTATGTGAATGCCCACAAATTAATTTGTGGTCCATGATTTTTTACAACGAGTAGATGATAGAAGAATAAACTTCTAGAAGTTTAAAAAATTACATAAATGGTTAAGTATTATAATGACTTAGAAATATTTTATCAAACTAAATTCGAGAATAACCGAGTTTCTTTAGAAAAAGAAGGGATACCAATTTGTGGAGATAAATAGATAACTGGAGCACATTGCTAATGTAAAGAGGATCTAGCCCTTATCGAGGTATATGGAGGAAAGTGTAGAAAATAGTTGTTATATTTTATTGATAATCTCTTGGCTATTTATAGTCTTACAACCTCCTCATTACATTAACTCTCTATAGGAATATTCTATGGCATATTCTCATTACATTAACTCTCTATAGGAATATCCTATGTCATATTCTAACATACCAAATATACTAATAGAATATTCCAACACATATTCCAACATGCCAAAAATACCAATAGGATATTCCAACAGGATATTCCAACACTCCCTCTCAAGATGGACAAAAGATATTCACTAAGCCCATCTTGTCACATCCTCTCATCATGCTGATAGAGCTATGGTCAGTCCGTCTGCTACCTGATCTTTGGTTGGAATATAGCCCAGCTCTAGTAGTCCACTATCCAGCTTTTCTTTGATGAAGAATCTGTCAATCTCGATATGTTTGGTCCTTTCATGCTGTACTGGATTGTTGGCAATACTAATAACTGACTGGTTGTCACACCATAGCTTCATCTTGGCTCCCTGGTCCAGCTTCAGCTCCATCAGCATATTCTTCAACCACAATAGCTCTGTGACTCCCAAGACCATAGCTCTATATTCTACTTCAGCTGTTGATCTGGCCACCACTGACTGCTTCTTACTCCTCCAAGAGACCAAGTTGCCTCCTATAAATATACAGTATCCCGAGGTGGATCTCCTGTCGTCAGCACAGCTAGCCCAGTCAGAATCACAATAACCCTCGATGCTCACATGATTATTTCTTCTGAAAATCAGTCCCTTCCTGGGGCCTCCCTTCAAGTACCTCAGAATCTGGTACACTGCGTCCGTATGATCCTTCTGGAGGTCATGCATGTAGCGGCTCACTACGCCGACCGTAAAGTTGATATCAGGTCGGGTGTGGCTCAAGTAGATCAACTTGTCCACCAATCTCTGATATCTATCCCGGTCAACTGGTTCTCCGGCTTCAGTATCCAGCTTGAACTTCTGGTTTATCGGTGTCATAGTTGGTTTGCATCCCATCATCCCTGTTTCCGTAAGCAGGTCCAGTGCGTACTTCCTCCGAGAAAGAATAATTCCCTCTGTATCTCGAACAATCTCAAACCTAAGAAAGTATCAAAGAGGGCCAAGATCCTTCACCTCGAACTCCTTACCAAGCTTTCCCTTGAGTTGGGTGATCTTCTGCTCATCATCGCCTGTGATAATCATATCATCCACATACACCACAAGCATGGTGATGTGGCCTCCACTTAGTCTGAAGAACACAGTATGATCAGCATTGATCTGCTGATATCTTATCCCTATCATTGCTTTCATGAACCTGTCAAACCACGCTCGAGGAGACTGCTTCAGTCCATAGAAGGACTTCTTCAGCCTGCATACCTTGCCTTCTGTCTGATTGGTGCCGAATTCTGGTGGTATCTCCATGTACACCTCCTCCACTAGATCTCCATGAAGAAATGCATTCTTCACATCCAGTTGGTGTAGCTTCCATTCTCTATTGGCTGCCAGAGATCAAGGTCCTGACAGTACTCATCTTTGCCACTGGTGCAAAGGTCTCGTCATAGTCGATGCCGTACGTCTGACTGTATTTTTTTGTCACAAGTCGAGCTTTATAGTGTTCAACCTGTCCATCTGGGTTCTGCTTCACAGTGAAAACCCACTTGCATCCGACTGCTCTCTTCCTTTCTGGCAGTCTCACCAGCTCCCAAGTTCGGTTCTTCTCTAGAGCTCCCAACTCCTCGTGCATCGCTGCTTTCCACTTTGGATCGTTCTTGGCTACTTACCAATTGTTAGGTATAGTAACACTATCTAATGATGTAATGAAAGCTCCATGAGATGAAAAGATATGATCATATGAGACAAATTTAGCAAGGTCCCAACCATATATCTATTAAGAGGTTTTCCCGCGTTGATGCGAGTGAACCTCCATACTGATGATGGTTGGGGAGGAGGAGAAGGAAGGATATCACCTGAAGGGGAAGGTGGTGGTGTAGGTGTCTTAGGAATCAAGACGGACGCAGTCAAAGGACTTAGCACTGGTACTGTATGAACTAGTCCTGCAAGTTTCTTCTCTCGCCTGCTGTAGGTAAGTATCTTTCCCTGAGCTGTGGGCCTAACACCTCTTATTTCCTCCCCCTGTCACTTTTTACCTTCCTGTACCCTATTTGTTCCTCCAAGCTATACTTCGAGATCAGTCGAAATACTTCCCAACAACTCCCCCTCTCGTCTCATACTTGCAGTATCAGGTAAGATATTTGGATTTTCCTCCTGACTGTAGTATGGCTCATGTTCTCTGAAGTGAACATCCATACTTACAAAAAAATTTCCACTGGACTCCAGCATATGTAACCCTTCTGAGTTCCCGAGCAACCCACAAAAATATACTTGATTGCTCGAGGATCAAGCTTCTCTATCGATGGTTTGTTATCCTTCATGAAGCATACGCAGCCAAACAACTTTAGTGGGAGCATTCCACTATTATTTTCCTGCAGTATCTCGCATGGAGACCTCCATCCCAACACCTTCGAAGGCATCATGTTGATCAGTTGACCTGCTGTCAACACTGCATATTTTCACAAACTCTGTGGGACATTCATGTCTATCATCATACTTCTCGCCACTTCCAGGAGGTGTCTGTTTTTCCTTTCCGCTACACCGTTTTGTGCTGGTGTATATGCACAGGTGGTCTGATGTCGTATCCCTTGGGCGGACAAGTATTTCGCAAGTGTCTTATTGTGTACTCCGTTCTATTGTCAGACCTCAGTACCTTCACCACTGCCTTATATTGAGTTTGGACATATTTATGAAAGTTCCGAAAACAGGAGTGGACCTCACTCTTATTTTTTATCAAATACATCCAAGTAGTATGAGAAAAACAATCTATGAAGGTAACAAAATATTTGTAACCATTCATAGGAGTAATACAAGGCCCCCAGACATCGGAGTACCACATCAAAAACAGACGAGCTCCTATGACCGCTACTCACATATGAACTCCTACTAAGTTTGTCTAACTCACAAGCATCACAAACTAGTTTATCTTTATAAACTTCTTCATAAATTGCAGGGTATAATTTGCTTAAAATACCAAATGAAGAGTGTTCCAACCTCCTGTGGTGGAGTCGCAATGTATCTTTCGTACTCATCTTCTTCGGTCCTTCCATCCCTGCCTTTTTTGCCATAGATACTAATGCTGAATCCAGTCCTTCTCGATCCAGGTACCACAGTCCATCATGCCAAGTACTAGTCTCAAGTCTTCGTCCCGTCTCCTTCTCCTGGAAGATCACCTTAGGAATATCAAAGCAGACAGTGCATTTTAATTAGAGGATTATAGAACTAACGGACAAAAGACTGACTGGAAAAGAAGGAGCATGCAAAACATTGGATAATTTTACTGAACCTGTACAATCTACAGTAGCCTTACTGACCACTGGCTGGAAAGTACCATCAGCTATTTGAAAGAATGATGTCCGTCGATGTTAGGTGAGTGTAGGAAGAAAACTTACTAGCATTCCCTATCACGTGTCGAGATGCACCCGAATCGATAATCCAATCCGACGATCTGAGGAAAGACATAGATACAAGGGCGAGTGAGTCGTCAGTACCTTCCGTCGATGGATGGGAATACATGACAGCGTTGTCTCTGGCGAAGAATGAGGTGGACGCCTTCCCGGTCCTACTCCTCATATCTCCATCGCTCGACGCTCTCTACCTCCTCTTGAGTACTTCCAATATGTCCTACAGTTCCTGATCCTCCTCAGTATAGGCACCGTCACTGTCTCTTCGCCTTCTGCTACCAACAGGTTCGCCCGACAACCTCCTCGACCGCCCCGTCGACCCCGACAATCACGGTCACATCATCCAAACTGTCTACGTCTACCGTCTGAATCTTCCTTGGGTGGTTTGGTGCAAGCATACCTCAGATGACCCACCTTTCCGCAGTTATAGCACTGCCGGGGCTCTCCCTTAGGTCCTGACGAAGCTCTTCGTCCTGTCGAGCCCTCATTCGGCTCTGTCTTCTCTGCGAGGGTTCTCCTTCCTCATCATTGCCAACTTAGGTAGGTAGTCGGTCCATCAAGCTTCAGATCGATGGAGGAAAGCTCCAACTTCGACGACGTTCGTGTCGTGCTCTGTCATGCCCCGCTCCCGCAAGAGCGATCGTCCTCGCTAAGACGTGATGCCGTACGGGCCTAGGTTGTGCCCGTGCAAGGCTAATTCCAGAAACGGCTGATTTGAGCTAGGCCACAGAGTCGCACTGAGTGTCCCCATTTGCAGCGGAAAGTAAATGAACATAAGTGGAAGCGAATTCAAACTCTTTATTGATTTTCAAGAAGTTTACAAGCGGCGCTAGGCCGATATTACAAATCGCTCAAGATCTCTCTCTCTGAAACATAAAAGGCGTGCCAAGTGGCTTACAAGATGGAATGATTCATGGTGATTTTCCGATACATTAGGTCCTGTATAGGGTGCTTCAGCTTCTTGCAACGTTCCAAGGCCCCAGAGTTGGCTCCGCGCCTTAGTACGTTCGATGGAAGCTCCGTACCCGCCGATGTCTCCTACATCCTGCATGCAGACTGTGGGGTTATCAGTACATTGTTATGCACTGGTGGGGAGGCTAGCTCGCCCACAATGCTATCATTACCAAACACGTTCTATTTACTTTTGTGTATCTCTATCATTCATTGTCTTTTTAATCTTGCCTTAGGATCAATTTCATGGCATATGTCATAACCTATCCCGTGTTGCCAAATTCAAGTATCGCATGGAAATACATGCACGACTTACCCATACTTACCGTCCGGCCTTCCCAGTCCAAAGCAAATCAAGTTAGTCAATAATTCATATGTAATAACATAACGTGCCTCATGTGAACTTTCAATATCAAGGGCGTGTCCCTGCCTCGGGTTCTAGCGCATCGTAGGTGTGTTCTCTAATTCATTATCATTTGGTGTGATACATTTTAAGCCGTTCAATAGGCACTTGTTCATTTAACTTAGACTACTTTGATTTCAATGCAAGGACTTGCACGTGGATAGCCACCAGCAAAGTCCACTTAATCTATATGTACCGGTCGCTGGCATCACAAGCCATTTGGACATGTTCTCCCCTTGTTATTTCTCACCTATCATAGCGTGCGGCTGGAACACCTAGATAGTCTCTTTGAAATACCCCACACTTACGTTTCCTGTAGTGGCCAAGCCCGCACCCAGGTTGCTCGTAAGCCCCTTTGATTCCGCCTAGGCCGGCATATCCCCCCTTTGATTATGCCGCAGAATCCTTTTTTCTTCACGGCCACGGCATCGCCACCCTTCGCCCGTGCCGTTTGTCCACGACCATTTCGTATTAACTTGTCTTTTTAACTTAACGGCTGTCTCTGAGCCGTAGGCTAACCCTTAGCCTTCTTACGTTATCGACCAGGTTTGCGTCCGTGCAGCGCGGGTAGCGAGCCCCGTTGTACGTGCCCGTCACACCTGCCGCTAACTATTCTTTTCTTTCTTATCTTTTATTCATTCTTTCATTCGTTGGTTCATTCACATCTTCAATCATTCATTCATTATGCAACTCCCCGTACGGGAGTCGCCTTGGCGATCCATCGGTCCCATAGTCTTTCAATATTGCTATACTCTACTCGGAACGACTATATTGATAGTCTTCCCGTTTCATTGTTGTAACCCATTCATTGTTTCATTGTTTGAACGCATAAGGAACATAAACGTAAGCTTGTGTCTTAGCACGAGCGTAGAGCGCGGTGCGAGAGATCTCACATTTTCCATGTTCTTTTCTATATTCTATACAAGCATACAAGATGGGATTATTCCCTTAGCTAGGTGCGTTGAGTCCTTTATTAGCATGCACGGGGTTATCGCCTAGCGATTCTCGTGATAGTATCCGTATTGTTATGTGTCTAGGCTAAGCAAAGACGGGTTCATCGGAGCCACCCACCTTAGCGATGTTCGCATCGGCCGAACGATACTCCGAGCGCGGCTTTGAAAGTCTAAGTCTGGATTCATCTTGATGGACCAATGTAAGCCTTGCATCGATTCTTCATTAAGTCGATGCCAACTCTTCGGGTCGACGGCTCGTTTGAGTCATTGTACTTGCCGTTTGAATCGGCGTTCCGCTAGGGCGGAGCCGGTCATTACATAATACACCACTCAAAACAAGTCTCGTCCTCGAGACTTTCTGAGTGCAAGTCATCCTACCATTCCTTAACTCGTGTCGTCGTGTTTCTTAGACAATTCCTGTCGGATGGCTCTATTATTCTATGGCACCGAACTATACTCGATACCTTTTCAAGTTTCGTGTCGCATACGTTTGGTCGATTTTATTGGATAACTTTTCATTCATTTTAGAGTTGATGGCACTTATTCAATTCAAGTGTTTCTTCGACTTGGTTGCGATTTCGACGTATCATGGGACTGAAACGGTCGCACGTGGTGCGTTGTAATTTATCAAACTCGAGAGACATAATCTGAGGCAAACTTACTTACTCGTTCATGCGCATCGCAACACCCACTTGCAGCTGCATTCGAGTTCATCATATCGCTGAGTTTGGATCGTGCACGCATTCAAGGCGTCCCCCGAATACGTACATTTCAACCAAGCTTAGCGAATAGCGAAGTCGGACAAGCTACTCTGATAGTTTCGATTTGCCGATCGTTTTGCTAACTTCGATTTAAAACCGAACTCGCGTGCATCTCACTATCGTTTATCTCGGTCATCGAGATGGCCCGAATCGTTTCTCAAGCATTCTTGTCCACGAAATCAGTATGATTTCTTCTTAGCGGGGTCGACCAAGTCTAAGTACTTTTCGTTCGACTCAAAATCATGCACACTCCCAGTTTCTCGTTCCTGCTCTAAGTCTTATTGCCCCAAAGTCTATCGTCCGTCCAGACGATACTGAAATGTCAATCGCACAGGTTCAATCACTCGGCATAGGATCGTCCGCCTATCCGCTACGTCAGCTCACAAGGTCATAGTTACAACTCAAGTCTGTGGCTTATCGTACAAAGTCGCTGCACGAAGCCCGTCCCAAATCCTATGGTCAAACCATTTATTCGTTTGTACGGGAGTTTCTACCCAAGCTCGCGTCACTCAAATTTCTAAACATCGAGCACGATCACCTATTCGCATCAATGTATTCGTTTTACGCGTATTCGAATCCATTCAAATCACCAACTCTAACCAATTCATGTATTCGATCACGAGGTCGTCTAGCTTTGACAATATGTTGCGCCCCAATCTCATGCGAGTCCGATTATCCACGGCGGTTCATGAATCACCATGCAACGCTCCCGCGGAATAATTATTCTTATCGGGGCGTAACTCTTGTTTGAGTTTTAGACTAACCCATTCTCGATACGCGGATTGGACCTACTCAATCCTCAAGTTCAATTCTTCAAGCACACAAATTCATTCTCGAGTCCACCTTCGCGTCAAACCACAAGTCGAAGCAATCAGATTGCCACGCCATCCAAGTTCAATCATTCCCGCTGTATGAAACACCATATCAGCGCTCACGCGGAGTGATCGCCATAATCCGGCGTGACGCATGTGCGAGGCTGGAGTTGCGCTCGCATAAGACAAGAACGTTAACGTTGTGGTTGTCAACGAAGCAAATCCAAGCATTCATATTTTCATCTAAGCCAAATCAATTCGATAGTCTGATCGTCATACATTCAACTAGAAAATCCTCGAGCTAAAACTATCTTTTCCTCGACACATTTTTAACATCCCAAGTATAGCATCCAACGGAACAATAACATTTGTACGATCATCATTCGCCAGTCAGAGTACCCCCGAGTTATCGCATATCGATCTTTGATACGCCTCAATACCATCGACGATATGCGTAACCTGACGATCTTCCTTTGCAACCGATTTCGAGTCGTGCGTTGATGCTGTTGTCCGAGTTGGATATTCCACAATTTCCTCGATATTTAAGATCAAGTTCTACTGCTATTCCTCAAGCTAGTTTCAAGATCGTTGTTCAAACTCAAGTCGCAATTCATTTCAATCAATCGGAAATCGTGCGCGTGATCCTCTAAGTTTTCCTCGATCAAGACCCTTCATTTTCATTCATCGTTCCGAACTATTTTCTAACTCACGTTGCCTATTGGTAAGTTGTATAGCGACATCTCGTTCGGGACTTTTGAAGTCACAGCCAACTAAGCGTGACACGTTCTAAGGCTTTGCGCGATCGCATCGCCTCGCCGACATACTCGTTCTATCCGTAAATCCTTTAGTTTCGCTCGAACAATTTCTATGACGTCCATACACCACTTAGGGTTCGAGCCACTCGACTAGTCGTCGACACTCATTCTTATTCTTCTTCGAACCTAACACATACAGCACTCGGACTCAAGCCATACGATCTAGTCCTCAATCACGTTCGCGTCATGCGCTAAGACATCCTTCAGATCCTGTTCGACGAATCTTTAGCGTAATCGCTCACATCGCCTCGACGTACTAAGTCGTTCGCACTAATCCTCAACATCCAAGCCAATCTTTCGGGTACGCCTAAGCGTTAACTCGATAAGGTTCCCATCGATAGACACTCAAAGTGTACCTCCGTTCTTGATCGAGCGATACTTGATATCGCTCGCAACCCGATTGCACCCAAAAGTCGTGGTGTGCGACACGCGGACTAAGTTGTGCCGTATAACCATCTCGTGCGGACTATATTCCGAGTTTGCACACTTAATTGCTAGGGTCATCGTAGGACTAGTTAGGCATGCACGCGACATGTTAATTTTAGCGTGTGTTTTCACTCAAGACAAGTTGACACCGTTCGGCACAAAGGCCTTCGCCTATCGATCCCGTTCAACCGAGTACTTATACGAGCTTTTGAAAATATTAGACTTATTGTATGGAACATCCCAAGGCACAACGAGAGAGAGCGTATACTTTTTTATTCCCAACGAGCTTTCAGAACTGAGAGAATCGAAATGAAGTCCAAGGACGTAAAGCCGTGCTCTGATACCAATCTGTCACGCCCTGCTCCCGCAAGAGCGATCGTCCTCGCTAAGGGGTGATGCCGCACGGACCTAGGTTGCGCTCGTGCAAGGCTAATTCCAGATACGGCCGATTTGAGCTAGGCTACAGAGTCGCACTGAGTGTCTCCATTTGCAGCAAAAAGTAAATGAACACAAGTGGAAGCGAATTTAAACTCTTTATTGATTTTCAAGAAGTTTACAAGCGGCGCTAGGCCGATATTACAAATCGCTCAAGCTCTCTCTCTCTCTCTGAAACATAAAAGGCGTGCCAAGTGGCTTACAAGATGGAATGATTCATGGCGATGTTCCGATACATTATGTCTTGTATAGGGTGCTTCAGCTTCTTACAACATTTCAAGGCCCCAGAGTTGGCTCCGCGCCTTAGTACGTTCGATGGAAGCTCCGCACCCGCCGATGTCTCCTGTATCCTGCATGCAGACTGTGGGGTTATCAGTACATTGTTATGCACTGGTGGGGAGGCTAGCTCGCCCACAATGCTATCATTACCAAACACGTTCTATTTACTTTTGTGCATCTCTATCATTCATTGTCTTTCTAATCTTGCCTTAGGATCAATTTCATGGCATATGTCATAACCTATCCCGTGTTGCCAAATTCAAGTGTCGCATGGAAATACATGCACGACTTACTCATACTTACCGTCCGACCTTCGCTGTCCAAAGCAAATCAAGTTAGTCAACAATTCATATATAATAACATAACGTGCCTCATGTGAACTTTCAATATCAAGGACGTGTCCCTGCCTCGGGTTCTAGCGCATCGTAGGTGTGTTCTCTAATTCATTATCATTTGGTGTGATACATTTCAAGCCGTTCAATAGGCACTTGTTCATTTAACTTAGACTACTTTGATTTCAATGCAAGGACTTGCACGTGGATAGCCACCAGCAAAGTCTACTTAATCTATATGCACCGGTCGCTGGCATCACAAGCCATTTGGACATGTTCTCTCCTTGGTATTTCTCACTTATCATAGCGTGCGGCTGGAACACCTAGATAGTCTCTTTGAAATACCCCACACTTACGTTTCCTGTAGTGGCCAAGCCCGCACCCAGGTTGCTCATAAGCCCCTTTGATTCCGCCTAGGCCGGCATATCCCCCCTTTGATCATGCCGCGGAATCCCTTTTTCTTCACGGCCACGACATCGCCACCCCTCGCCCGTGCCGTTTGTCCACGACTATTTCGTATTAACTTGTCTTTTTAACTTAACGGCTGTCTCTGAGCCGTAGGCTAACCCTTAGCCTTCTTACGTTATCGACCAGGTTGGCGTCCGTGCACCGCGGGTAGCGAGCCCCGTTGCACGTGCCCGTCACACCTGCCGCTAACCATTCTTTTTTTCTTATCTTTTATTCATTCTTTCATTCGTTGGTTCATTCACATCTTCAATCATTCATTCATTATGCAACTCCCCGTACGGGAGTCGCTTTGGCGACCCATCGGTCCCATAGTCTTTCAATGTTGCTATACTCTACTCGGAACGACTATATTGATAGTCTTCCCGTTTCATTGTTGTAACACATTCATTATTTCATTGTTTGAATGCATAAGGAACATAAACGTAAGCTTGTGCCTTAGCACGAGCGTAGAGCGCGGTGCGAGAGATCTCACATTTTTCATATTCTTTTCCATATTCTATACAAGCATACAAGATGGGATTATTCCCTTAGCTAGGTGCGTTGAGTCCTTTATTAGCATGCACGGGGTTATCGCCTAGCGATTCTCGTGGAAGTGTCCGTATTGTTATGTGTCTAGGCTAAGCAAAGACGGGTTCATCGGAGCCACCCACCTTAGCGATGTTCGCATCGGCCGAGCGATACTCCGAGCGCGCCTTTGAAAGTCTAAGTCTGGATTCATCTTGACGGGCCAATGTAAGCCTTGCATCGATTCTTCATTAAGTCGATGCCAACTCTTCGGGTCGATGGCTCGTTTGAGTCGTTGCACTTGCCGTTTGAATCGGCGTTCCGCTAGGGCGGAGCGGGTCTTACATGCTCTCACCAGCCGACATCTTCATCAACGTCGCAAGCTCTGCAGGATCCAGCTTCTTGATGATCTCCTCCATCGATGCTTCTCCTCTCCGATCACGTCACGTCCGCTGCACGACTCACGCTCGTCCTCGTCGTCCGCTCCTAGATCCGAACATGTCTATTTTTATCAGATCTAGACATCGGTGTCCTCTTTCGGAATGATCCGAACAACGACAACAACGGCGCCGTTACATGTGGTAGGAGGGGGCGGCGTGCATGTGGGAGGGGTGGCCGACGCGTATACCACAGCGGGCAGCAGTCGCAGCAGCAGCAGGCACGGTAAGGGGGGCTGCTGTGCACGAGTTAGGGTTTGGTGGCAGAGAGAGAGAAGAGGGAGAATGTTAGAGTTTGTGGAAAGGTGGCTCTGATACCATGTAGAAAATGGTTGTTATATTTTATTGATAATCTCTTGGCTATTTATAGCCTTACAACCTCCTCATTACATTAACTCTCTATAGGAATATCCTATGGCATATTCTCATTACATTAACTCTCTATAGGAATATCCTATGTCATATTCCAACATAGCAAATATACTAATAGGATATTCCAACACATATTCCAACATACCAAAAATACCAATAGGATATTCCAACAGAAAGTAATTCTTGTCCAAAAATTATCTTTAAGTTGATCTTGTATTTTACTTCTTTGAGCATTAATATAGATTAATATTATTTGTTGATAACTTGCATGTTTATTCAGGGTGACAACATTTCAAGCACTCATGTTGTTGGGAATTGAGAAAACATCCCCAACCATTGCATCTGCCATGCCTAATCTTGCTCCAGGCATTATCTTTATAATTGCAGCTTCTCTCAGGTAAATAATTTTACTATTTATGATCTAAGCTTAGCAATGTACTTATGAATATTGCAGTGAGTAGGTAGCAATCTCTAAAATATGGCAAGCAATGTCAATGTCAGCATAGACGGGTTCTCCGCCTTATAAACTTGTCAAAAAATGTGTTGTCAATAATAATAGTAATAAATATGTAAATATATTTCTTGTATGAGAATTGATGTAAGTTTAGGTCGTTAATAATGTGACAAAAAAAAATATTTAGTACATCTCACCTTAGCAAGAATTTCAGTAAATCTTCAAATATGAGAAGCATATGCTGATATTTCGATAAAATAAGTTAAATGCTAGTTTGCATTTAAATACCTTCAAATTTCACACTTTTGTTAGTTGTTATTATGTTTTATTTTCATTCGCGCATTACCATCGTCAAAATTTTATTCATAGTTTGCAGTATCGGCAGATACCTATCCGATACTACCGATACGATTTGGCATGTCCCGATCCGATACCGACCGATACCTACAATTTGGCAAAGAAAATTGAACGAAAATGACCAATCAACAAGGGTGTGAAAACATAATAAGATCGTAAAAGAAAAAAAAACTTATCAATTGCATGTAAATCAATAGAGAAAGGTGACTACTATTTATTCAATTTCAAACTACTAAGAAATAACACTAAAAATAACTAAATTATCCCTAAATGTATAAAATATACTTTCTAAAATGTCAATAATTTATTAATAATTATTTGTTTTCCGGTACAAAAAAATTCAATACTCTGATCCGAACCTGCTAATACCGCCGATCCCGATACTCTTAGGAATTGTCAGAAACTGATTCCAATATTGATACTACGAACCTTTTTATTCTTATGCAGATGGGGATAAAGAAAATATAGGGATAATTTCTTTCTTGTTGAAAATCATCCTATGTAGTTATACTCTTTGGAAATGAATGTAAGATATGAATGAAGGTAAAGGAGGTAGTTAATTGCAAAAGCTCAAAAGTCAATAGTAGTGATGTGCTAATAAATAAGGCTTGTGGTTGCAATATGGAAAAGAATGGAATTATGGCATTTAAATGGAAACTAGCCTATATCGAAGAAGTTTAAGTTTATATTTGAAAGAACATATTTTTAAGTATCCTAGTTCCATATACACGTATAGGCAAATTAGCATTTAAATACAAATTAGCCAATACTAAAGAAGCTTAAGTTTAAATTTGAAAGAAATATATTGAAGTATCTTAGTTCCATGTACACATATTAATCAACTTGATTTCATGTAGGTTGTCTTCCATCCAACTCAAGCATTAAGAACATTTATAGGCCTTTCCCCATTTTAAATTCAAATCATCCAAAAATATTTAAGTGAATATTACAAGTATATGTTGGTGTTTTTGCCTTTGGACTAGAAAAGATAGTCCCACATCGGCTACACCAAATGGTGAGTATCTCAATATAATGCATTGCTTGTGTTGAGGTGTGCACATGAGGTGTAGTAGAGCACAAGTTTGTGCCATGTGGGAGTATTTTCCTAGAAGGAAAAAGGACTAAATCCAACAAGGATGCAAGTTGATTTTTGTTGTGCGGACTCGGACTCGGACGCGGACTCCAAGATGTCTTGTGCATGCACGGGAGGGTTCGGGGGGTAGGCGTGGACTGGCACACTTCTATGCTGATTGTGGGATGATCTAAAATATCAAACTCTATTTTTGAGTATTGGTATTTTAGTCCCACATCGGATAGGAGAAGAGGTGAAGTCTCAACTCCACTCTATAAATAGAGCCCCTTGGCCTCCTTTGAAAGATGCGCCAAGAAGAGAGCTGAGGGAGTCTGTTAAGTCCAGGAAGCCCGTTCAAGTCTCAAATATTGACTTACGAGCGTTCCAGAAGTTCTTCGTGAACTTGCTGGTTCCTGGAAGCTGTTCGTGCTCGTGTGGGGCGAATAAAGCTTTGAGCAATGGTGGTTCATTCACCCCAGCATCTCATTCTCGCCTGTCATCGCTGCTGTTGCCTTTTACAGCAACTTCTTTTTAGAAGCTCTACTGTCGATAGTTGCTTGCACAAAGTCTCTTTAGATTTTGTGTGTATTACGTAGAATCTTTTTAGATCCTCGTAATTCAGAATCCTCCAGGATCTCTGTTGCACATCTTCTTTAAGGTGCTGCGTTTGAAACGTTGTGTGTACAATTGTTTCAGTTTTAGAATTTTCCATCGAAAATTGTGCCTCGACACTAACAATCTCAAAGCTTTATTGAGAAGATGGACAATTCTCGGGCTTCGCTCATCGATACCGGCTTTAACTAGTTGGAAAAATTCGATGGCGAACACTTCCAGATATGGAGACGAAATGTCACTTTAAATCTTCAACTCGTGAATGTTGATCACGTGCTGTCAGAAGAAGAACCGATCGTTCCAACCACTAGATCTGCTGCGGCTGTGGCCGCTGCTACGACCAAGCAAGCGAAGTGGAAGAGAGAAAACAGTATATGCAAACTACTGATACTCAATTCCATGGAAGACTCTCTGGCAGAGTCCTACTCCAAGAAGACATCTGCCAAAGAGATATGGGATTCCTTGGGAAAGCTCTATGAAGATGACGAGAACTGGTCCAAGATCTTCATGGTAGAAAAATACCATAAGTGGACCTTCGAAGACGAGAAGGCGATGCTGCCCCAAGTGAAGGAGTTTCTGAAGTTGCGTCAGAAACTAGAAGACGAGAATATGCCCCTCGTCGACAAGTTTGTCGTTGGAGGGATCGTCGCGAAACTTTCTACAGATTGGAGCAACTTCAATGCAAGGATGCATCGAAAGAAGATGGAAATTAGCTTAAAAGATTTCTTACAAGAGATCCATGTTGAGGACGAGATGCGCTCTCAACAGAAGATGGATACTCTGTCCAAACAACTGGCGAAGGCAAATCTGGTCCAAACCAGAGAGTACCAGGGGAAGCAGGCTGCTTCTCATCGCAAAAAGAAGGACTTCACGAATCTGAAAGTGAAGGGTCCTGCTTTCAAGCAGCAGAAGTCCAAGTCCTATGTGACTTGCTTCAATTATCGCAAGAAGGGCCACTACAAATCCGAATGCAAGTCCAAGCCCAAAGAACAAGGTGAGCCTAGTAAGGTTTTTATGATTACTAATCTAGTTGCCATGATAGAACATGTTGCAACTGTGGGGGCTGACTTGGACTGGTGGATAGACACTGGTGCGACCTGCCATGTCTGTTCAGACAAAGACTGGTTCGTCTCTTATGAGCCAACTTCAGAGAAGGTCATAATGGCAAACCAGGCACAAGCTGAAATACTGGAGATCGGGACGGTGGAGCTGAAACTCACATCGGAGAACACTCTGACGCTTCAAGGTGTGAAGCATGTTCCAGTAATTGCTAAGAACCTGATCTCTGGAAGTCTGCTCTGCAACGCAGGCTTGAGGATGGACATCAATGCTGGCCAGTTGGTGATGTCCAAGAAGGGTACATTCTTCGGGAAAGCTTTCCAAACTGAAAGAATGTACAAGATTCAGCTTGTTGTAACCCAGCATGATAATATAAATGCAATCACTTTTTCTGATTATTCTCTTGAGTTGTGGCATAATAGGCTAGGACATGTTCATTGTAAAAGGATTAACAGAATGTCTAGTCTAGGACTTATCTCTAAGTGTGGGGATAAGGTAGAGAAATGCGAAGTATGTGCTCAGACGAAGATCACAAGGAAACCCTTTCACAGGGTCCATCGAAGCACAGATCTTCTGGAGTTGGTTCACTCAGATATCTGTGACTTCAAACAATTCTCTACAAAGGCCGGGATGAAGTATTTCATTACTTTCATCGATGATTTCTCAAAGTATGCTTTCGTCTACTTGCTCAAGTCTAAAGACGAAGCATTCGAGAAGTTCAAGGAGTTCAGGGCCGAGGCTGAGCGGCAAACTGGACAACAACTCAAGAGGTTAAGGAGTGATCGAGGCGGGGAGTATCGGTCTCATGAATTCTTATCATTCTGCAAAGAACATGGAATCATCAACGAGACAACGGCTCCATACTCTCCTCAATCCAACGGAGTAGCAGAAAGGAAGAACAGAACGTTGACAGAGATAATAAACTCCATGCTGTTGACTGCGGGTCTTCCAAAGTGTTACTGGGGAAAAGCTGTACTAACGGCAACGTTCATTCTGAACAGAGTGCCATATGCAACTTCCGACATAACTCCTCATGAACTCTGGTTCAAAGTCAGATCTAACTTGAATGTCATTCGAGTGTGGGGGTGTCTGGCTTATGTGAAGCTCCCGGATCTGAAGATTCAGAAGCTGGGGACAAGGACTACGAAGATGATCTTCTTGGGGTATGCCGAGAAGAGTGATGCTCGAAGATTCCTTGATATCGAGTCAAACCATATCATCGAATCTCTCGATGCTGAATACTTTGAAGACAAGTTTGCAAAACACAAGAATATTGTTCTCGTGAATCTTCCGGAGAATGATGAGGGTACAAAGCAGACAGAAGTCTTTAATGAACCAGTAGTCCAAGATGAAGCTGTCGTCAAGGAGACACCAGCTGAACCAGAACTCGCTGAGCCGTCAACTAAGCGAACGAGGAGACCGAAAGACTTCGGAGATGACTTCGTCACCTATCATGTGGAAGCAAATCCGCTTACCTATGATGAGGCGATGAAGACCAGAGATGCTGTATTCTGGAAGGAGGCGATAGACAACGAGATTGACTCAATCACCTCCAACAACACATGGGTATTGGTTGACCTGCCAAAAGGAGCAAGACCCATCGGATGCAAATGGATCTTCAAGAAGAAGATGAAAGCAGATGGAACCATTGACAAGTTCAAGGCCAGGCTAGTGGCCAAGGGGTTTGCTCAGAAGCAGGGGATCGACTACATTGACACTTATGCTCCAGTAGCTCGGATGACAACCATCATATTGTTAATTGCTCTAGCAGCAATACACAAGCTGGTGATACATCAGATGGATGTGAAAACGACATTCCTTAATGGCGAGCTGACCGAAGAGATCTACATGCAACAACCAGAAGGTTTTGTCGTCAGAGGTCTGGAAGACAAAGTCTGCAAGTTGATGAAGTCTCTGTATAGTTTGAAACAAGCTCCCAAAATGTGGCATGAGAAGTTTGACAAGGTGATAAGGTCAAATGGCTACAGGGTCAGTAAAACAGACAAGTGTGTCTATACGAAGTTTGCTGACGGAAGAGGAGTAATCGTATGTCTTTACGTGGACGACATGCTAATCCTAGGTACGGATTTAAGCTGTGTCACAGAGACAAAGAAATTTCTCTCGACCAAGTTCAGTATGAAGGACTTGGGGGATGCCGACGTAATCTTGGTGCTCAAGATCATCCGGACAGGCACTAGAATAGCGCTGTCACAATCTCATTATATTGAGAAGATGCTCACTCGCTACGGGTATCAAGATCTTCCTTTTATTGATACACCGTACCGGAGTGATCAGAAGCTGGAGCCAAATTCGAAGGAAAATGTCAGGCAGTTGGAGTACGCTAGCATCATCGGAAGCTTAATGTACGCTACTACTGCCACAAGGCCTGACATAGCTTTTGCAGTGGGAATGCTGAGTCGGTTCACTAGCAATCCAGGCGTTGAGCACTGGAAAGCTGTGAAGCGTGTTATGAGATATCTCAAGAAAACTCAGACATATGCACTTTTCTACAGCGAAGATCCGTTAGTAGTGGAAGGCTTCAGTGATGCTAGCTGGTGTTCAGATATGGAGAGCGAGTATTCCACAGGTGGATTCGTATTCGCCATGGACGGAGCTGCTATATCGTGGAAGTCGAAGAAGCAGACTATGTTATCTCGCTCCTCCATAGAATCTGAATTCTTTGCATTAGATGCTGCTGCAGATGAAGCAGAGTGGCTTCGGGAGCTCATGTATGATCTTTCGGTGGTTGGGGCTCAGATACCGACAATACCGATATACTGTGACAACCAGGCGGCAGCAGCAGTGGCATCAAATGAACTTTTCAACGGAAAAAAGAGAACGGTACGGTTGAAGCACAGAGCAGTACATGATCTTATCAAGAGAGGTGTTATTGCAGTGATTGATGTTCGGAGTCAGGAGAACCTGGCAGATCCATTCACAAAGGGCCTCAAGCGCCAGTTGGTCGATGACACAGCTTGTAAAATGGGCTTGAAGGTATTCTGATAGTGTGTCTTTGTAATCCTACCATAAAGTTTTATGCTATTAGTTCAAAGAAAAATCTACTAGGCATCTAACTTTTGGTTCAAAGGAGGATCACTGACTGGGAAACTATCAGGTAACAGTGGGTACTTGTTCTCTGGAACATGGAAGGGATACGGACCCATAACCATTGTTGTCTACTATGTATTTTCTGCAAAAAAAACAGATCCTGTGGAAGGTTGGCTTAAACGCCTTAATGAGTTCTCAGACAGAGTGAATGCCTGGTGTGCTTTACAGGAAGCACGGTAGAGCAGCACTACAAGGAGTGAAACTCCATGCTACAGTGGGGTGACTCCACCATGAGGTTCCCAGGTAGGGGTAATACCTCGGCTTTGCAAGCCAAGTCATAGCGGCGTAGCACCGCAAATAGGCAGGTAGCCTAATGTTGTATGACGTAATTAAAGAGTTGTAGACAGCACTACAAAGGGGAGGATGGCCCCAAATTATGACACCATGATGAGGTATCCAGGTAGGGGTAAAGCCTTGGCATTGCAAGCCATGTCGTTGCGGCGTAACACCGCAAGGAAGCCTTAGGCTTCATGCTGAGTAGATTGGCACTACAAAGAGGCTGAGACCTCATGCTACAGTAGTATGACACTACGATGAGGTTTCCAGGTAGGGGTAATGCCTCGGCTTCAGGCCATGTCATAGCGGCGTAGCACCGCAAGGAAGTGCAAGGCTTCATGCCATATCTCTTTAATAAAGAACTCACCTATAGTGTATGGACAGAGATATCAGGCCGTCTCTTGAGGGTAAACTTGTAGACGCCCAAAAATTATATACTGAAACCAGGCTGGCACAAGGCCTTCAATGTGCAGCCAGAAGCACAGTTGATGTCATTATGTGAGTAGAAAAAATTGCAGTTATGGTGCAGAATTCAAGGCTTAGTCCATTCTTGTATCATGCTGTTATTTAACCTATGCGGGAAGATTCAAGTCGTAGCGACATCTCTCCTAATGCATGATGGGCAGTCACTGTGGGGAACGCTCAACCCATATATTTAGATATGTGGGGGATTGTTGGTATTTTTGCCTTTGGACTAGAAAAGATAGTCCCACATCGGCTACACCAAATGGTGAGTATCTCAATATAATGCATTGCTTGTGTTGAGGTGTGCACATGAGGTGTAGTAGAGCACAAGTTTGTGCCATGTGGGAGTATTTTCCTAGAAGGAAAAAGGACTAAATCCAACAAGGATGCAAGTTAATTTTTGTTGTGCGGACTCGGACTCGGACGCGGACTCCAAGATGTCTCGTGCATGCACGGGAGGGTTCGGGGGGTAGGCGTAGACTGGCACACTTCTATGTTGATTGTAGGATGATCTAAAATATCAAACTCTATTTTTGAGTATTGGTATTTTAGTCCCACATCAGATAGGAGAAGAGGTGAAGTCTCAACTCCACTCTATAAATAGAGCCCCTTGGCCTCCTTTGAAAGATGCACCAAGAAGAGAGTTGAGGGAGTCTGTTAAGTCCAGGAAGCCCGTTCAAGTCTCAAATATTGACTTACGAGCGTTCCAGAAGTTCTTCGTGAACTTGCTGGTTCCTGGAAGCTGTTCGTGCTCGTGTGGGGCGAATAAAGCTTTGAGCAACGGTGGTTCATTCACCCAGCATCTCATTCTCGCCTGTCATCGCTGCTGTTGCCTTTTACAGTAACTTCTTTTTAGAAGCTCTACTGCCGATAGTTACTTGCACAAAGTCTCTTTAGATTTTTTGTGTATTACGTAGAATCTTTTTAGATCCTCGTAATTCAGAATCCTCCAGGATCTCTGTTGCACATCTTCTTTAAGGTGCTGCATTTGAAACGTTGTGTGTACAATTGTTTCAGTTTCAGAATTTTCCATCGAAAATTGTGCCTCGGCACTAATAGTATACCCAATTCAAATTCAAATATAGGAATTTATGTTCAATTTAACTAACAGAATTGCAAGTTGTTGTGCTTGCCAAACTTTTAATAATCTTAATGTAGGGATTGATGACTACTTGATTACAAGGGTTACAACTAAATAATGTTTTAAGTATGGTCGAGTGTGACTAATAAATGGTATTTTCCTTTTCTTTACAAATACATGCACTTTTATCTCTAGATTTATCTAATAATTTATTTTTATCTTTTTTAAGGTTTGAGAAAGTCGACATAAAATGCAAGTATACTCGCATCAAGATTCTAGGAACATTGGTCTGCTTAGGAGGGGCCATAACTATGAGCATTTTACAAAGTCCAATAACTTCACCAATGCATCATCAGTCTCCAACATTGCATGTCTCCACAAGTTCCTTGCAAGATGAAGGCCATAATGACTGGATCATAGGTTGTTTATATCTTCTAGCAGCCGTTCTCGTGGTTTCATGTAGCACAATTTTACAGGTTATGACTATTTTCTAGCTATGTGATCTACTACTAAAGTTCTTTCTATTATTTTTACAAGATTTTATGATAACAAAATTGATAGAGAATAAAAAGTAAATTATATAGGAGAAAAGCATCATTTTACTTCAATGTAGGTTGATTAGAATGACTCTCTCGCCAAATAAACCATGCAATAAATATGCCCCTCATATTAATTATATATTTATATGTCATAGCTCAACCTAGTCATACTTCAAGATATTTGATTTAAAACCTTATTATACCAAAACAACAAGAATGTGATTCCATGTTATTTTTGGCATATTATGCAATAGAGATGAACACGGTTTGTATAGAAAATTGCACCATCAAACGTTTTTTCCTATACTCTTTCATAGTTTTAGGAGATCTGTAGGTTGCTACTTTGTTTTATAAATTGCACCATTATCTTTGGATATGCAGGTTTATACACCCTATATGTCTTTATATTCTCAGGTGAGGAGTCTTATTTCATTTATAGTATTGGTAGTTCTAACGTTGCTAATAGTGATGATCATGGCACCAAAGAAAGCATTTGTCATGAAAGCTACAACATATTGTGGATCTGCTAGTTTGTTCCTCCATAATTTAGTACTCTAGTATATTTGATGAGTTAGATTTCATTGTGTACTTTAGTTCATGCTAATTCACAAAACTTGTTAGAAGCATAGGAAGACCTAAACATGAGTTGATTTGTGATGTTAGATTTGGTAGTATGAATTAAAAAGCGAACCCATTGATTGAGTCTAGTACCAATGTTGTACGACTTAAAACGGGTACCACCTTTGGAGCTAATTCTTGTTCCAACATTAGATCTCATGCATGTACACACTTTAAGAAGACTCCACGTTAGTAGTGACATAGTATTTAAACCTTAGGTTTCCGGTCTATACCAACTCATGAAGACAATTTGATTTATATCTATCACATCTGTTAAATCTGCCATAAAAAAATCAAAGCACCCAATTATTCCATCTCGAAACCTCTGATACTACTTTTTATGAACATAGTCTAACCTGAGTTGTGTGTCTACCGATTGCTGCTTGGTCGTCTGCTGACGAGGGACAGACTCATCTCCTTTGGGATCCAAGTCCCCAACCCGAAGTGTGTACTGTGTGAAGTGGACAATGAATCTATGAGACACTTGTTCTTTGAGTGTGAGGTGTCCTGGTATATCTGGCCTGAGCAGTGCCACAGAGCGCTGGGAGGATGTGACATAAGTAGAGAGATTGTAACCATCATCATCGGGATCGGAGACCGCAGAGGGAGGGGGCAGGTTTGGTTCAAGACTGCCAGATTACGGCTTGCAGCCTCCGTCTGGCATGTCTGGAGGAAAAGGAACCGTCACATATTCGAGGGACTATCCACCCCTCCTATAGGCATTCTACATAATATAGAATTTGATGTAACTGCTATGGCACCCTAAATGGGTGGGAGAATATCCTCGATTATACGATTGTTGAGTGGAATTTAGAATAAAATTTACCCTTTTTCCTATATATATATGTATATGTATATATATATATATATATATATATATATATATATATATATATATATATATGAGGAGGGATCCGTATCCACTCACTTTTGCATCCCCTCTTTCATATCCATTGGATTATGTTAAGTCATAATCTTAACCGTTGATTTTTTAACGGTTAAGATTAGATGACTTAGACAAGATCCCATGGGTGTTATCATGGAGATGCATGAAGGATGCAAAAGTGAGGGGATACGGATTCCTCCTATATATATATATATATATATATATATATATATATATATATATATATATATATATATATATATATATATATATATTTTTGGAAAAAGGGTAAATTTTATTCCACTATCAGCGCAATAAGGTTACAGCATAAAGATACAATTCCAACTCAGGGGGACATTACTAGTACATCCGACTCAATGTTATGAAGGATGCCCGCCGGTGGGGTGGACAGTCCCTCATAAATACGCCGGTTCCTCTCCCTCCAGACATGCCAAACTGATGCAGCAAGCCTCAATCTAGCACGTCTGGCCCAGCTCTGCTCCTGGCCCCTGCAATCTCCAATCCACTTAAGGATTTCTCTGAAGTCACGCTCCCTTCCCACCCCTCCTAAGTATCTCCGGCTCTGCTCTGCCCAGATGCTCCACGCCACATGGCACTGAAAGAATAGATGCCCTATAGATTCATTCTCTGTCTCACACAAAACACACTTAGGGTCAGGAACTGGGACCCCGAACCGAAGCAGTCTGTCCCTAGTAAGCAACCGGCCCAGCACCAGTTTATATGCAGACAGTTGCATCTTCCTGACGAGGCCCTTCCCCCAAATGAAGTCGTACTCCTCAATCTTATCGAAGTGGGAACGAACAAGATCGTAGCAGCTGCTAAATCTGAACTCTCCAGCACCCTCCGTGGAGCCAGGAGGAGTCCAAACCCAGACGTCAGACAGTGCATCATGAGTGATCTGTACCTGCCTGATCTCCCCTCCTAACTGAGCAGTGAAACGATACTCCTCTGGTTTCCAGACCCCACCACTGATGATGTGCCTACAAGTCAGACCTCTGTACGCCACACCGTTCGTCTGGGGACCCAGAATCTCCAGAAGAGACTGACCTGCAATCTACGGATCAAACCATAGGTCCGTCTCCCCTCCCTCCCTCATCTTCCTCCGAATAGCCTTCCGAAGTACTGTACGGTTCCTCAGGATATGTTTGAAAGACACAGAGAAGTTGTTGTCAATTTTACATACCCAGAAGTTCCTACCCCGGAGATACCGACTAGACATCCAAGCCGACCAAAGAGAATCGCCCTGAAGGAACCTCCACGCCAGCTTGATCCCCGCCGCCTCCCTGACAGATACAAGAGAACGCAGACCCACACCGCCCTCTTTTCTAGGTCGACAGAGCTGCTTCCAAGAGATGGCGTGAATCCCACCATGCCATATGAACTTGGCACATATGCCCTCAATCTTTCTGATAGTAGCCAAAGGAACCATAATAGATTGGAGCCAAAACAGAGCAATAGCAGGTATAACCGATCGTACCAGCTCAATACGCCCTCCAAAAGAAAGGCCAGCCGCCTGCCAGCCCTCTACTCTCCTCTGCGCAAAGTCCACCAGACTCTGGCATTCACGGTCCTTCGCGTAATTGACAGATAGGGGCACCCCCAGATATTTCACCGGGAGGTCACCCTTCTCCACCCCAAGCTCCAGAGCTCGTTCCTCCTTCAAAGTGCAAGTGGAGTTGAAGTAAACTTTGCTCTTGTCCCTGTTCAACCGAAGACCCGATAACCGCCCGAACTCCTCCATCACCCCCGCAAGCTCCCTCATCCCTCGCATGGAAGGCCTCATCAATACCAATAGATCATCCGCATATATGAGATGTGAGACCACAGGTGAGACCCTGCTGTATATCGGTGCAATCCTCTCCCGATGCACCGCGATGTCCATCAAACAAGTGAAATACTCCATCACAAGGGTGAATAGGTAGGAGAAAAGTGGGTCCCCCTGACGAAGCCCCCTGCTGCTGCCGAAGAACCCGTATGGTACACCCTGAATGAGAACCGAGAATGTAGGGGAGGTGATGCACTCCCTGACTCTGTCCACCCATGTCTCGGAGAAGCCCATCGCACCCATCAACTGACAGATGAAGTCCCTGTTGACGGTGTCGTAGGCTTTCCTCAGGTCGAGCTTCACACACGCCTTCATCCCTCCAGGCTTGTGGAACTTCCGAATCATCTCATGGGCTAGCAGGCTATGCTCAGCAATAGTCCGCCCCTTGATGAATGTCGCCTGATTCCAAGAAACCAGACCCTGCATAGCATCCTCTATCCTCCTGCACATAAGGTGAGTAATTATCTTATACAAATAATTACAACAAGCAATCGGTCGGAAGTCAGCAAGAGAAGTCGCTCCCTCCTTCTTGGGCACCAGCGTTAGAAAAGTGTGGTTCAGCTCCTTCAGGAGCTTGCCCGTCTCAAAGAACTCCTGTACAGCCTCTAGAATCTGGGCCTTGAGGGCACCCCAATGACGCTTGTAGAAGCCGCTGGAGAACCCGTCCGGCCCAGGAGACTTGGAAGCATCAGCCTGCATCACAATCGCCTCCACCTCCGCCATCCGGATAGGAGCCATAAGAAGACTGTTGCCATACTCAGTAATCAACGTCTTCGTAGTCAGCTGCGGAAAAACAGTGGGATAGTCCGTCTGATGATAAAGCTCAGAGTAGAACCGGACAGCCTCCTCCTGGATAGCAACCTGGTCGGTCACAAGACGTCCATCCCTGCCAAGAAGTCTCTGGATGCAGTTCCGGTGCTGGCGAGCCCGAATGACATCATAGAAGAACTTGGTGCAACGGTCCCCATCCTTGAGCCAGGAGCATTTGGCCCGTTGGGCCGCACTAATCTCCTGCTGGAGTCACAAGGTGTTGACCTCTGCAGCCAACTTCTTCTCTCTAGCTGCCATCTCTCCACTCATCATGTCACCCTAAAGGTCAGACTGCAGGACTCTCAGCTCCTCCTCCTTCTCCTGTAAGGAGGTCCGAGGGAGAGCCCTCACCCAGTCTTTGATGGCGCGTTTGGTCTTCTTCAGCCTGTGAACCATACGGAACTGAGCAGTGCCAGCCACATCCTGACAAAGACCCCCCGCCACAGTCTCCTCATAGCCAGACGATAGGAACCAACTGTTGTCATACCTGAACGGACGTGCTCTCCATCTAGGTCTCTCCACGAAGCGCACCAGGATCGACGAGTGGTCACTGGTCCCCGCAGGAAGCCCCTCAGCCACAGCAGAGGGGAATAGGCAGAACCAATCACTGTTTCCCAAAGCACGATCAAGCTGGCATGCCACCCTGCTAACCACCGCCTTGTTGTGCCACGTCCATATGTGCCCCACTCTCTCCAGACCCCTGAGCCCGGACTGGAGAAGACAGGACTGAAAGTCTGATAGGATCTGGTCTGGTACCGGCCGCCCCCCCCAGCTTCTCTCCCCTGTATAGCGTGGCATTGAAGTCTCCCATAATAAGCAAGAGGAGATGACGATGCACCCCCAATATGCTCAGCCTAATGATGTCCCACCACACGGCCTCCCGCAGCCTCCTGTCATTGTGCCCATAGACAGCACCAAGCAAGAATCGGAATCCACCCTTGTTGGTGAAGGAGATGGCCACCAGCTGGTCCGTCATGAAAACCTCCTCCCCCTCCCAACTAGCTCCGTTCCATCTAACCCAGATTCTCGCCATATCACAGAGACCAAGGTTGTGGAGCTGGACCCAATCCGTAGGAGTTCTACGAGCCAGGGTTCGCCCCCCTGATCTTAGTCTCAAGTAAGATCAAGATTTCACACTTCTCCTTCCTCAGCACCTCACTAATCTCTCTCCATCTCCCCAGAGAACACCCCTCCGGACATTCCAGGCAAGGGCCGACATCTAAACCGCGGGTGGGGTCCCCTGAACATCCTCTGAAGGTGCACCTGGGGAGAGTGCAACCTCCATATCTCTGGACTCCTCACCTCTATCACCCTGGAGTAGAGGCTGAGCTAGGACCGCTAGCGTTCGCCACAATTAAGAGAGATGCATGTGGCCCGAGTGGTCAGAAGATCGATTCCCGGTGGGAGCGTTCGCCACAATTACCTTCTTTCAAAAAAATATATATATTACAAAAAATTTGATCCCTATTCAACCATTGATTTAGATCCAATGGTTCTTATTGAAAGAGCTTTCTTGTAATATGACTAGGAGCAATCATTATGGGGAATATCATTTAATGTTATATTTTTTTTGTTGACTTGTTTGTTACCTCCTATTGTAGGTCATGTAATCTTGAGGGACATTTGAGAAAAAAGTTAGCAGGTTAATGTCAAAGTGTAGGAGACAATTTATACAATTTACTATGCATTTATATGCATATATAAAAAATGTTGTTTGTAAGCTAGAATTTTTCACTCTCTCTCTCACACACATACACATATGCTCAAAAATCAACTGGATGATTTTGTATTATAAAACCAACCTATGTTACAACCGTTGGATTTGGATTGCAAGACTGAGATTACACATGTATCTTTTAAGTAGATACTCACACCTTTTAATCTCAGTCTTGCAATCCAAATCTGACGTTTGTAATATAGGTTGGTTCCATAATATGAAAATACCTAGCTTGTTTTAGAGCATTCTTTTATATATATATATATATATATATATATATATATATATATAATTTATATATATATATATATATATATATATATAAATTAAAATATATATATATATATATATATATATATATATATATATATATATATATATATATATATATATATATATATATACATACATACAAAAAGAATATATATATACATACAAAAAAAAATATATATATATATATATATATATATATATATATATATATATATATATATATATATATATATATATATGGAAAAAAATTATATATATATATATATATATATATATATATATATATATATATATATATATAATTTTTTTCCATCATGTGTGTGTATATATATATATATATATATATATATATATATTTTATATAAAATATATATATATATATACATGAAGGAAAAGAAAGGCAAGAGCTGGAGCTCTCCTGTTGGTGGCCCTTCTGTCGGATAAGATCCAAAGCCTCCAGATTGGGCTAGCAAATGGGGAGGATAGGGAGGAGGGTTGGACCACGGCAGAGAGGCAGAGGAGAGGGATACGTGTCTCCACATCAAATAGAGGTGCTCCTAGGGAGATCTGGAAAGGTAGTCGGGAGGAAGGGGATCGTTCTCCTTTAAAAAAAACCTATACCTCAAGCGGAAGGGGGAGATGTCGTTTTAGTGATCAAAAGAGAAGGTGAAAGGAGTCAGACACATGAGGAATACAATGAAAATGCTAGCTCGTCTAGCATGAGGGTCAAGGAAGAAACAACATGAATGATTTAAGGGAAGCATATGGACATAGAGGTTGGTGGTAATGAAGCCAAGCACATCAAGGAGGGAGTCGCGTCTACGGGTGCGAGGTCTGATTCATGGGAATCATAGGTTGCCACAAAGATTCCCATGAAAGATTAAGATTCTTGCTTGTTCAGTCTTGTTAGATTATTTGCGCAACCGCCTAAGGACTGAGTTTTTGTAGGCCTCCAGGCTAGAAGGTTCTCGCCAATCACCAGGAGGTAGTAATAAAGTTACCTATGGAAAGGAGGGAGACATTATCAGATGGGAAGAGCTGTGTTGGCCGAAGAGGGAGGGAGCTGTTGGCCTGAGGTCCCTGACGCTCCTTAGAGATACTACCTCCTACAAAATATTCTGGAAATTCATCACAGAAAAATCTTTTTGGGCTGAATGGATCAGAGGGAGGTACTTTCCTGGCGGTGACTTCTGGTCTACCAAGACTAATAACAACTATTCGGTTACAGTTAAATTGATCCTGGAATTGAGAAGCACGACCAAACCTAGACTTGCTAGAGTAATCTGCTCTGGGAACCAGACTAGTTTATGATACGATCTTTGGTTCAACTATATCAGTCTGATTGATAGAGAGGGCTGGCATGTCTATGACCTATGTGGTTCCACTGAATCGGTTAGTTGCCTTATCAAGGAGGGAGAATGGGACTTCCAAAGTCGCTTGATAGAGACGGTACATGCGGTAGATCTTCGGGATATGAGGGGTACTGAAGACTACTGGGTATGGGAGGGCATGGAAAGAGGAAAGTTCAAGTTTCAGACAACTTTAACCCAATCATGACCAGAGAGTAGGAGGTTGATTGGGTGGAACTGGTTTGGATCAAAGGAGGGGCGTTCAAGATCTCGTTATGTCTCTACAAATTGATTCGCAACCGCCTGGTTACTAGAGACCGTCTGAGAAGATCCGGGGTGCAATGTATGGATAAGTTGTGCTGCTTGTGTGGGCACATGGATGAGTCCAGAGATCATCTATTCTTCTGTTTGACTTTGTATGGGAGATCTGGAATAAACAACTGTTGAATATTTTTGATGATTTTCTTGGCTATTTGTATGGGATGAGTCTCTTGGCTATTTATAGCCTTACAATCCTCCGTATTACATTAAATCCTCTGTAGAATATCATGTAGCATATTTTGACATACCAAATATACCAAAAGAATATTCTAATATACTTATTCTAATACCAAATATACCATAAACTTATTCTAATACCAAATATACCAACACTTCCCCTCAAGATGAGCGAAAGATATTCACTAAGCTCATCTTATCACATCCTTTAATCATGCTCACAGAACTAAGTCCCTTGGTCTACCTGATCCTTGGTTGGAACGTGGCCTAGCTCCAGTAGTCCACTAACCAACTTCTCCTTGATGAAGAGCCTATCGATCTTGATGTGTTTGGTCCTGTCATGTTGTACTGGGTTGTTGGCGATACTAATAGCTGACTGGTTGTCACACAATAGCTTTATCTTGCTCCTTGATCCAGCTTCAGCTCTACCAGCATATTCTTCAACCATAGCAGCTCTGTAACTCCAAAGGCCATAGCTTTGTACTCCGCTTCAGCTGTCGATCTGGCTACTACTGACTGCTTCTTACTCCTCCAAGAGACCAAGTTGCCTCCTACAAATATGCAGTATCCCGAGATAGACCTCCTGTCATCAGCACAGCTAGTCTAGTTAGAATCACAGTAATCCTCGATGCCTACGTAATTATTCTTTCTGAATATGGTACATTGCGTCCATATGACCCTTATATGGGTCATGCATCTCAGAATCTGGTACATTGCGTCCATATGACCCTTCCCGAAGGCACCCTTCAAGTCCCTTCCCGGGGGCACCCTTCAAGTATCTCAGAATCTGGTACATTACGTCCACATGACCCTTACGTGGGTCATGCATGTAGCGGCTCACCACACTCACTTTAAAGCAGATATCAGGACGTGTGTGGCTCAAATAGATCAACTTGCCCACCAGTCTCTGGTATCTGTCCCGGTCAACTGGTTCTCCAGCCTCATCGCTCAGCTTGAACCTCTGATCGATCGGCGTCGCTGCAGGTTTGCATCATAAAATCCCGGTCTCTGTGAGAAGGTCCAGCGCATACTTCCTTTGAGAAAGAACAATCTCCTCTACTCCTCGAGCAATCTCAATCCCAAGGAAGTACCGAAGAAGGCCGAGGTCCTTCACATCGAACTCCTTACCAAGCTTCCCCTTGAGTCGGGTAATCTCCTGCTCATCGTCTCCTGTGATAATCATATCGTCCATATACACTGCAAACATGGTGATATGACCTCATCTTCGGAGCTGTTGTTTGGCATGTTTGGCGTAAGCGAAATCGTTAAATCTTTGAAGGTCTTGCACTCAGTATACATGATGTACAAAGAAATATAGAGGTTGATGTAGATATCCTTGGCCCCAGATGATTTATTTTGGGTCTGGGATGAGTTTCTAGTTTTGTAATACTTGTTTTATCAATAATATTTACCTTCTAATAATATTTACCTTCTAATATATATATATATATATATATATATATATATATATATATATATAGAGAGAGAGAGAGAGAGAGAGAGAGGGCGCGGATCAAAAGTCCTGTCCGCTGAGCCCCGCCCCCCTTGCACCATCGGATCGGGGGAATTGCAAGGAGCTCGCGAGCGTCTGCTCGTTCCAACGGTCGAGAGCGACGGGGCTCCCGCGGGACTCCACGGAATATATATATATATATATATATATATATATATATATATATATATATATATATATAGTATTAAAAAAGTATTGATAATATTTTGAACATGGTTAGTATTAAAAAAAAAACATTTCATACGTACTATAAGATCGTACCCCTGAATCTCTTTCGGAAGTTGCTTCTTCGCTCTTTTTAGTCTCCACAGTTTTAATCTTAACATCTGCTAGGAAAATATAATGACTTTTTAGTAAAAGAATTAAGAGTACTTCTGTAGCAAGCAGTTTTTTATAAATGTATTTTCTTTGTAAAAGAAATTATGAATACATGAAAGTGTTTGCTACTAATGATAGAAAATTTATTTATTTATTACAGGCTGCTACCATGATCCACTTCCCTGCACCTTTCTCGTTGTGTGCCATAACTTCACTATTGGGTGCCATTCTTACTGTATTATTGCAAATCATGACAGAAGGAAAGGTGGATATTGGCACTCCTACGATTAACCTTGGACCTGTAGTTTCTGTTCTTATATTGGTAATTATATATATATATATATATATATATATATATTTTTTTTTTTTTTTTTATTTTTTTTTTATTTTATATATATATATATATATATATATATATATATATATATATATTTTATATATATATATATAAAATATATATATATATATATATATATATATATATATATATATATCATGTCCAGAAATGGTTTCTAATTTTATTTTCTTTTAATTCATTAGTACTAATAACACTGTTTTATTTCTAATGTTGCTTAGGGCGGCATGGTGATTGCTCTGTGTGTTTCATTCCAAACATGGGCGGTTAAGAAGAAGGGACCGGTCCTTGTATCTATGTTCAGTCCCATACAAACAGTTTGCTCAACAATTCTCTCAGCACTAGTCTTAGGACAAGTTATTATGCTAGGAAGGTATGCCAAAGAAACCACTAAAAAGAATTATTTTTATATATGTTTCTAATGGTGCTTACATGGATATTTCTAGTATTAAATTGTTGAAAAAAGAGATTGAATTTAGTAATTGTGAGTATCATCATCAACAACATCATCACCAGGCTAAATTACCATAATGGCACCCCAACTATAGTGCTGGAATATTTTTGACACCTTAACTTTCTATTGTTCGATTTTGGCACCCAAATTTCGTAAATTACTCTTTTGAAGCATATTTCGTCAATTTTGAAGCACATCGAGACCACTTCAAAAACGTATCTTATAGTACAAAAGCACAATTTAAATACTTTTATTGTCCGATATTTTTTTGAAGAGGTCCCAATTGTTGGAGTGGGTGGGGTTCCCAACCTATGTGGAGAAGACCCCGGAGTGCGACGAGCGCCATTCGTGTGTCGAAGAAGCTCGGGAAGCAGGCGACGCGGAGTCGCTACTGCTGCTGCTGCTCCTGAAGGAGATTCTGGCCTGGGCCTGCCGAGTTCGGCCCGAACTCGGTCCCAGGCCGAGTTCTGGCCGAACTCGGTCTGGCCGTTCCAGAATGTTGGCGTTAGGTGCTGTTTGCTCGACACAGAGTTCTGGCCGAACTCTGTGTCGTCGGGGACTGAAGCGGATTTTAGGGTGACTTTTCACCACTGGATCTAATCCAACGGTCCAGGTTGGCTGCGGGATTAGGGAGTTAAGTTGGGATTTTCCAACCCTAATTCATTATCGCATAGGCAACACAATTGTGAAGAACACAACTTGGAGAGAGGAAGGAGGCAAGAGTGCCATTACAACTTTGGAAGAGAAGACGGAGGATTGAAGGTCGTTTTCGAAGGAGATCGTGTTTCGGGTAATCTCTACTCGTCGTTCTCGCTCTTCGTAGCCTTGTAATCAGTGTTCTTGCTTCTGAGTGTTGTGGGAATCCGATTTGGATCGGGAGGAGTTTGTAGAGGGTGTAATTCTTCTATTCCATTAGTGGAGGCTTCTCAGGGTTGGACTCCGATCGTCCCGTGGTTTTTTTCCCGCAAGGGTTTTCCACGTCAAAAATTCTCTGTGTCTGCGTGGATTGTTTTGTGTGGTTGTTTTTGGGTTCGTGCGTTGTATTGCTCGGTCCTCTCGCAGGTACTCTCCGGTTTGGGGAAAGGTTTCCGTGTTTCTTTCCCAACAGAGTGGTATCAGAGCCAGGTTCTGGAATTCAGAAGGAGTGTCAGTAGTTGACAGAGAAACCAGAGAGGAGAGATGGACGCGAAGCCGGTGCGCATGGTGAACCTGAACGGCACCAATTATCACTATTGGCGGAGCAAGATAAAAAATTTGCTATTTGTCAAGAAGTTGCATTTACCCGTGTTTGCATCCGAGAAGCCAGTGATAAATCCGAGGAGGACTGGACATTCGAGCACATACAGGTGTGTGGGTACATACGGCAGTTTGTTGATGAGAACGTGTACAACCACGTTGCCAATATTGAGCACGCGAAGACGTTGTGGGATAAGCTGGAATCCTTGTATGCGAAGAAGACCGGGGTAAACAAGTTGTTCCTGATCCGAACGATGATGGGTCTGCGATACAAGGATGGGACGTCTATTTCGGATCACTTGAGTGAGTTCCAAGGCGTGGTTGACCAGCTATCTTCTATGGGAGTCAAGTTCGACGACGAAGTTCAGGGACTGTGGCTGCTGTGTACATTGCCAGACTCGTGGGAGACCGTACGAGTATCTATGATCGCTTCTGCTCCAGAGGGCGTGGTCAGTCTGGAGTTTGCCAAGAGCGGGGTGTTGAATGAAGAGATGCGGAGACGTTCTCAGGGCACTTCATCTACATCCCACCACTCAGAGGCACTTGTTTCAGAGAGCCGCGGAAGGGGCAAAAGCAGGGGTCCAGGTGGTGGCAGAGACAAGAGCAGGGGGAAGTCCAAGGGTCGTTACGAGGACTCAGAGTGTTACCATTGCGGTAAGAAGGGCCATATCAAGCGAAATTGTTTCGCTTGGAAGAGAGAGAAGAAGGGCGACAAGGAGAAGCAAGAAGAGAACACTACAGCGGCGGCCTCGGTGCATGGAGGCGATGTGATCGTCGTAGGTGATGAGGTCATTACTAACCTCGCCCGCGATGACAATTCTTGGCTGGTGGACTCAGGGGCTTCAGCACATGTATCTCACAATAGGGCACTGTTTGCCACTTACACGACAGGCGACTGTAGCGTGCTGAAGATGGGCAACGGAGATGTGTCGAAGGCGGTTGCCGTTGGAGATGTGCATTTGAGAACGAAGACGGGTACGGTTCTTGTTCTCAAGGATGTTCGTCATGTCCCTAATATCCGTTTCAACCTGGTGTCGGTTGGAAGGTTGGATGACGAGGGATTCTTCAGTCTCTTCGGGAACAGTCAGTGTAAGCTTTCCAGGGGTTCGTTGGTGATTGCCAGAGGAAGCAAGAAGTCCGGTCTCTACTATATGGAGGGAAGCGCACAGGGGGCACATGAGATGAACGCAGTCAGTGATGCGTCTACCGAGTTGTGGCACAGGCGGCTTGGCCATATCAGCGAGAAGGGGATGAGCTACTTGGTGAACAGGAAGGTAATTTCGGGGCTCAGGTCTACAAAGTTGGAGAAGTGCATGCACTGTTTAGCTGGGAAGCAAAATAGGGTGTCTTTCCAAAGTCACCCAAGTTCGAGGAAGCCGGCGTTGCTCGAGTTGATTCACTCGGATGTCTGCGGTCCTATGAAGGTAAAATCTCTTGGTGGTGCTTCTTACTTTGTAACCTTTATTGATGACTGTTCCAGGAAGGTTTGGGTCTATGCCTTAAAGATCAAGGATCAGGTGCTGCCTACTTTCAAGGAGTTTCAGGCCTCTGTTGAAAGGGAGACGGGCAAGAAGTTGTTGTATGTTCGGTCCGACAATGGCGGCGAATACATCGGTCCCTTTGATGCGTATTGCAGAGAGCAAGGGATACGACACCAGAAGACTCCGCCAAAGACACCTCAGCTCAATGGTGTAGCGGAGCGCATGAACAGGACACTGATGGAGAGGGTGCGGTGTTTGCTGTCAGAAGCAAACTTGCCGGGCAGTTATTGGGGTGAGGCTCTTCTCACAGCTGCTTATGTTATTAATTTGTCTCCTAGTGCTCCTTTGCAAGGTGATGTGCCTGACAAAGTATGGTACGGCAAAGAGCCGTCATACAATCACCTGCGGGCGTTTGGTTGTAAGGCCTTCGTGCATGTACCGAAGGACGAGAGGACCAAACTTGAGCCGAAGACGAGGCGATGCGTCTTTGTCGGCTACGGTCGGGATGAGTTTGGCTATAGACTCTACGATCCAGTGGAAGGAAAGCTCTATAGAAACAGGGACGTGGTGTTCGTCGAGGATCAGACCATGACCAACACTCAGGATTCCGAGACGCCTTCTGAGGCTGAGGAATTGCCTGAGTTAGAGTTATTTCGCTTCGAGCAGTTTCCAGAGGATATCGCAGAGGATCCAGTTATGGGGGAGCCGGTACATGGAGTTGCTCCCAACCTTGATCATCAGCCTGCTGATGGTGGTCAGGGTGTCCTTCAGGAGGATGAGCATACCGGAGAGGTAGTTCCTGAAGGGGAGGAGGCTGTCGGTATACAGCCAGCACCAGTGGCTCCACTGAGAAGGAGTGACAGGGATCGTCGACCATCTACGAGATACTCACCGGATGAGTATGTGCTATTGACTGACGGGGGAGAGCCCGAAAGTTTTGTAGAGGCTATGGAAGACGAACACAGGCAGGAGTGGATGGAGGCTATGCAGGAGGAGATGAGTTCCTTGCACACCAATTCCACTTATGATCTGGTGCGGTTGCCAAAGGGCTAGAAGGCTTTGAAGAATCGATGGGTGTTCAGAGTGAAGCAGACGGATGATGCTACTCGTCCTCGATACAAAGCGAGGCTGGTAGTCAAAGGCTACGGTCAGCGGAAAGGCATGGATTATGATGAGATCTTTTCGCCTGTCGTCAAGCATTCGTCTATTCGGGTGGTGCTAGCATTAGCAGCCAGTCTCGACTTGGAGGTCGAGCAGATGGACGTGAAGACGACATTCCTCCACGGTGATCTAGAGGAGGAGTTGTACATGGAGCAGCCGGAGGGATTCTGTGAGAAGGGCAAGTCACATTTGGTCTGCCGGTTGAGGAAGAGCTTGTATGGTCTGAAGCAGGATCCAAGGCAGTGGTACAGGAAGTTCGAGTCATTTATGGGGGAGCATGGTTATGCACGGACGACGTCGAATCACTGTGTATTTGTGAGATATTTTGTCGATGATGATTTCATCATTTTATTGCTCTATGTTGATGATATGCTATTAGTGGGTCGGAATGCCACTAGGATAGCGGAGCTGAAGCGCCAACTGGGTGCGGCCTTCTCTATGAAGGATTTGGCCACAGCGAAGACTATTCTTGGGATGGAGATCAGCCGAGAGAGAGAGTCCAAGCTGCTACACTTGTTCCAAACGAAGTACATTCACCGGGTACTTCAGCGTTTCGGGATGGACGGGTTGAAGAAAGTGAGTTCCCCTCTTGCGGCTCACTTTAAGCTCACTGAAGAGCAGTGTCCATCTACCGAGGACGAAAAGGAAGATATGGAGCGGGTTCCATATGCCTCAGCCCTGGGAAGCCTTATGTATGCCATGGTGTGTACGAGGCCAGATATTGCTCATGCAGTTGGTACGGTTAGCAGGTATCTTTCAAATCCTGGAAGGGTACATTGGAGTGCGGTCAAGTGGATTCTACGATATCTTCAGGGCACTGCTGGTTGGAGACTTTCCTTTGGTAGTGACGAGCCGAAGCTGGTTGGGTATACCGACGCTGATATGGCTGGAGATGTAGACACGAGGCGATCGACTTCGGAATACGTGATGATGTTTGCGGGAGGAGCGGTGTCGTGGCAGTCGCGGTTGCAGAAGTGTGTTGCCTTGTCGACGACAGAGACCGAGTACATTGCGGCGACGGAGGCTTGCAAGGAGCTGTTGTGGATGAAGAAGTTGCTGCAGGAAATGGGACTGAAGCAAGAGCAGTATATTTTGCTTTGCGACAGTCAGAGTGCTATCCACCTTGTGAAGAATCAGACGTTTCATAGCCGGTCCAAGCACATCGAGACTCGGTATCATTGGATATGGGATGTGGTTGAGAAGAAGGACGCGGAGCTTGAGAAGGTTCATACAGATGACAACGGAGCTGATATGTTCACGAAGATTCTACCAAGGGGAAAGTTTGAGTACTGCAGGCAGGTCGTCGGGATGACGACATCCTCCCCATAGTTGTGGAGGAGATTTGTTGGAGTGGGTGGGGTTCCCAACCTATGTGGAGAAGACCCCGGAGTGCGACGAGCGCCATTCGTGTGTCGAAGAAGCTCGGGAAGCAGGCGACGCGGAGTCGCTACTGATGCTGCTGCTCCTGAAGGAGATTCTGGCCTGGGCCTGCCGAGTTCGGCCCGAACTCGGTCCCAGGCCGAGTTCTGGCCGAACTCGGTCTGGCCGTTCCAGAATGTTGGCGTTAGGTGCTGTTTGCTCGACACAGAGTTCTGGCCGAACTCTGTGTCGTCGGGGGCTGAAGCGGATTTTAGGGTGACTTTTCACCACTGGATCTAATCTAACGGTCCAGGTTGGCTGCGGGATTAGGGAGTTAAGTTGGAATTTTTCAACCCTAATTCATTATCGCATAGGCAACACAATTGTGGAGAATACAACTTGGAGAGAGGAAGGAGGCAAGAGTGCCATTACAACTTCGGAAGAGAAGACGGAGGATTGAAGGTCGTTTTCGAAGGAGATCGTGTTTCGGGTAATCTCTACTCGTCGTTCTCGCTCTTCGTAGCCTTGTAATCAGTGTTCTTGCTTCTGAGTGTTGTGGGGATCCGATTTGGATCGGGAGGAGTTTGTAGAGGGTGTAATTCTTCTATTCCATTAGTGGAGGCTTCTCAGGGTTGGACTCCGATCGTCCCGTGATTTTTTCCGCAAGGGTTTTCCACGTCAAAAATTCTCTGTGTCTGCGTGGATTGTTTTGTGTGGTTGTTTTTGGGTTCGTGCGTTGTATTGCTCGGTCCTCTCGCAGGTACTCTCCGGTTTGGGGAAAGGTTTCCGCGTTTCTTTCCCAACACCAATGTGCTTCAAAACTAACAAAAGATATTTCAAAAGAGCGATTTATAAAATTTGATGCTAAATTCGAGCGGTGGAAAGTTAAGATGTCAAAAATGTCTGAGTACTATAGTTGGGGTGCCTTTAGAATAATTTAAACTCATTGTCATCTAAGCCTAATTTGATGGGAATGAGGTTACCTACATAGAGCATAAGAAAACTCCAAAATAGTAATTTTTTTTTATTGACCAACGGTTAACATGACGAGAAATTATTTGATGGGACGGACTCACCACCACGTGGGAGGGGTGATGGTGAACACATCCAATGGTATAGTGACATGGTAATATCAAAAGCCAAAAATAAACTGATCAAACAATTGTCAAAGATCATTAATATATGATTACCAAAAATAGTAAGATGTTATGATTTGTTATTATTATTGGAAGAGCTCACCATTCACCACTGCCACATGGTGAGCCCGTCCGGCTGAATAATTTCTCATATATCAGTGTCAAATTCTCAATGATGATAGGTATGAGAAAGTAAGAGCCTTGCAATAAAACATCAAAGTGTAGAAAAACCTCTTTTTTCGCTCCAGTTGTTTAAGTTAATGCGACCAAGTAGTAGTACAGAAGATGATATCCTAGACATGATAAGTATCTAGAGGAAGATGTAAAAATGACAACTATTTAGTTTTAAGTACCAATTCAATATCATATACGTTATTCATAACCTATATAGCTAATTAATTTAAATTTACTTCTGTGCAGTTTAATAGGTATGTTTATCATGTTTTTTGGTCTTTACATGGTTTTGTGGGCAAAGAAGAAAGAAGGATATGGTGTTGCAAATAATGAGGATAACATACAACCAGCAGATGATGTTGAGAAACCTCTTTTATCTTAGATGGTTTTTTTTTTTTTGTTAAACTAACTTTTACTCAGTAGTGATGTATTAACTACAGTTGAGAAATGATTTGTACATCATGTAGCTGCAGAAAATAGTTTTAATCTAGTAACTCCTCTACTATTGTTTCTTTTCTTTTCTTTTCTTTTTTTAGGTTTTGTTGAAATATTGCATTGGTATCATTTTTATGGTATGTCAATAGTGTAGTTTTAGGTTTATCATTTGGATCTAATGTTGGATGATTTATATAAGGTGGTACATCCTAAGGAAGTACAGATGCTTAAAATGGACCACGAATCCATATTAGACATATAGGATATGTGATATCCTCCAATACGCCCGGATACATCAAGATATGTGTTGTGCATATCTTAAATTTTAACTTTTAGTTGTGGATATGTTGCTAGAGATGTTGTAGGATACACATACAACATTGGAACCAGTTCAAGTGCAGAAAGCCAGAAACTCAAATAGGAACTCACAATAAGAACTTACAATATGGTTAATTATGACACGTGTATAAATTTTTATATCTACGTCCTTCATTTTTTTTGTTTGGGCTTTTGTTTATGTAATCCAACAGTTTTTTTTCTTTGTTTTTTTTTTTAATAAATCCAACAGTTTGTTATTAATGAGTTTTAAAAATTAGTAACTCATGAGTTACTCTAGGATTTTGTATTGGAACATATATTTGATTAAAAAAATCGAACCCACAAGTCACAACTTGACACACCCAAAGCTCATTAAGTTAACCCTAAGTTGATTCGGTGAGCAATGAGCACAGAACAACTAGTAGTCATTTCCACTTCTTCTCCCTCTTACCATGCATGAATCCTTGCTCTCTTCCATCTCTTCTTCTCACCCCTACCACGCCTAATATTGAGGCGCCTCACTGCCACTCAACTGAGACCATCAACCCTTCCATCAAGACCATCACCACCTACAACCGACTCCCACTGCTTGTATCCGGCTCCAAAGACCGTTGTAGCACTTCATTTTCTTATCCAGGGACCCCAGAGTCCAGACATCTCCTCGCCCCCATTGTAGACATCGGCTCCCATTGATGATTCATTGAGCAAGGACTCTCATTAAGCAAATACACATCGTTAAGAAGGATTCTTGGATTTAATTTAAGTTTGGAAGAAAGGTTGAGATCTATTGAATAAGTTTGGTGGATCCAATAAATGTAGGCAAATGTTAAAGGCACTAGACAATTTACTAGGGGCAACACAAATGTTAAAATAAAGGAAAATGCTTACCTGGCCGCAGGCGGGCTGGCCCACCCGCGTGCGTGGCCGAACCCCATTGCACCCCCCCAACCCAACCCAATTTGCATGGGTCCCACTCCGGTTGACCTGCCAATGGAGGACGCCACGTGGCGGCGGGCTGGCCCGCCTACGGTCAAGATAACAGCGCCCTAAAATAAATCAATTACCAAAAATGTCCTTAAAAGATTGTTAGGGGGCAATACAAACTAAAGTATAAAATGTAAATTTTATGTTTTCCTCTTTCTTTCCAAAGTCCTAAATCTTAATCTATGTTTTTGTATAATATCTTGGTAGACAGTTTCATTTGGGACTATTTCTAAAGTTTTGAACTCCATAACTGGAGTTTCGAAACTTCAAAATCGAAACTGTCCTATTTGGAACGATAAAGGGCTGTAAAAATTTTGAGGACTACCAAACTTTTGACAGTCATGAAGACATACAAATATGTTTTCAAGTCTACCAATATTTCGGCAGTCCAAGCATGGACTGCCAAAATTTTGACAATCCCACAATGCTTAGGACTGCAAAATTTTTGCCACGTCCAAAATTTCAGCAGCACATAGCCAGCGGCATAATGGAGAGCAGTGTTTGGATTGAGCTGGATCCAGTTATGAACCATTCAGATTCATTTTTCTATCCATGGTCTGGTTGGGTCGCCGAGCGAGCCACAAGAATTCTAACACAGAACCATATGTACTTGTGATCGGAATCAGTTATGGCCATGTATAAGAAGTTGAATTTGCTGCAAGAAACCAAACGACGGTGTAAATGGATGTTATGATATGAACAAAACTTTAGGGACATGCCCAACTCAGTTACAATTCTTCTAATACAAACAATGCCAAAATTGAAGAATAACTACCTGACTTGATCCTAAAGTATCTAATTTTCAAATAGTACATGAAACCATTATCCATAACCGTCATCCATGAATCAATTGAATCAACTTAGTAATTATTTAATAGTACAAGAATTGTCATCAGTTATATAACAGAACAAACAAGGCAGACTCAACAAGCCACTGAATAGAGTTGATCAAACACACATAAGGGTTATCACGCACTTTAAATTATCACAAGTATAAATTAGGCCATATACAACAGGGATAAAGCTGTCTGTAATATACACCAATACAACATTGCACTATTAGTACCCCATAATGTACACACTAAATACATTCTAAAGCTTGGAACTACATTATGAAGAATGGTAAAGACATTGCCGCTAGCAAGGATTCTGAAGTGCCAGCATATCGGTGACAAGAATTATGATGAATGGTAAAGACATGCCGCTAACAAGACCTTGCGACTCCAATGGGCAAAGGCTTTTGGGTGTCCATATGAAATAATATTTTTTTCGCGCCAGAAGGGAAGCAATATATATATATATATATAATGGCTTCTAGGGTTCCCAGCGACGCGGGCGACCCCCTCTCGGGGAAATCGAGACCTGGCCCTGGGGGGTCCCCTCCGTGGGACCCCGGCTTCGGGGGTGGAAGCGGGCTGACGAGCGGAGGCGGCCAAGCAGGCGACGGCATCGGGTCTGGCGCGGGCGGCTGGAAGTCCGTAGGCGCCAAGGCGGGAGACCAGGTTGGCGCTGGCGCCCAGGTGGGCGCCGACAACCTGGCGAACGGCCAGGAGGTGGGGGGCGTCCAGGCGGACGGACAGGCGGCGACCGCTGCTGCTGCTGGCTCGGCCAGGCGGACGGCCCTACAGGCGGCAGCATGGGGGTGGCCGGAAAGTTCCCAGCGGCCGGGGCAGGCCGCTGGCGGGTGCCGGGGGAGGTTCGTCGGGATTGGCGGAGCGGTGGGTTCCCGATCTTCCCGGTTTCTCTAGAAACCCGGATTTTCAACCTGCATCTGGGCACAGTTCTCAGGGGAGCCAGGGGGAGGGAGGCGGCTGGACGACGGTTACGAGACGGCGGGGGACCAAGATGGGGGGAAAGGTGTCACGTCCCGCTCCCGTAGGAGCGATCGTCCTCGCTAAGGCGTGATGCCACACGGGCCTAGGTTGCGCCCGTGCAAGGCCTAGTCCAGAAACGGCCGATTTGAGCTAGGCCACAGAGTCGCACAGAGTGTCCCCATTGCAGCGGAAAGTAAATAAACACAAGTAGAAGAAAATTCGATCTCTTTATTGATATTCACGAAGTTTACAAGCGGCGCTAGGCCGATATTACAAATCACTCAAGCTCTTCTCTCTGAAACATAAAAGGTGTGCCAAGTGGCTACAAGATGGAATGATACATGGCAATGTTCCGATACATTATGTCCTGTATAGGGTGCTTCAGCTTCTGCAACGTCCCAAGGCCCCGGAGTTGGCTCCGCACCTTAACACGTTCGATGGAAGCTCCGCACCAGCCGGCGTCTCCTGCTTCCTGCAAGCAGACTGTGGGGTTATCAGTACATTGTTATGCACTGGTGGGGAGGCTAGCTCGCCCACAATGCCATCATTACCAAACACGTTGCATTTACTTTCGTGCACCGACTATCATTCATTGTCTTTCTAATCTTGCCTTAGGGTCAATTTCATGGCACATATCATGACCTATCTCGTGTTACTGATTTCAAGTATCGTATGGAAAATGCATGCACGACTTACCCATACTTACCGTCCGGCCTTCCCTGTCCAAAGTAAACCAAGTTAGTCAACAATATAACATGAAGTAACTTAACGTGATTCATGCAAACGTTCAATGTTACGGGCGTGTCCATGTCTCGAGTTCTAGCACGTTGCAGGCATGTTCATTCACGTCGCAGGCATGTTCAGAGTGTTAGGTTTCGAGCATGTTCAGAAGGCACATTTCCAGCATGTTCAGGGTGTTATATTTCAAGCATGTTCAGGCATGTTACATTTCGAGCATGTTCATGTTCAGGATGTTACTTTGCAAGCATGTTCAAGAGTGTTATATTTCGGGCATGTTCATGGACAGGATGTTATATTTCAAGCACGTTCAGGAGGCACTTGTTCATTTAACTTAGACTAGTTTGATTTCAATGCAAGAACTTGCACGTGGATTGCCACCAGCATAGTCCACTTAATCTATATGCACGGGTCGCTGGCTTTACAAGCTATTTAGGACATTCCCCTGTGGTATTTCTCAACTTAGCGTAGGGTGATGGCTGGTACACCCCGTTAAGTCTCTTGAATATACCCTGCACTTACGTCTCTTGGTGCCCAAGCCCGCACCCAAGCAGCCCGTAAGCCCCGTATTGATTCTGCCTAGGCCGACCACGGTTTACCCCCCCAACGCCCGTGCCGCAGAATCCTTCCACACGACGGCCACGGTATTCCCCCCCATCGCCCGTGCCGTTTGTCCACGACCATTTCGTATTGTCTTGTCATTTTAACTTAGCGGCTATCTTCGAGCCGTAGGCTAACCCTTAGCCATAATGCGTTATCGACAGGTTGGCGTCCGTGCAGCGCGGGTAGCGAGCCCCGTTGCACGTGCCCGTCACACCTGTCGCTAACGTCTTTCATGTCTTATCTTTCACGTATTCTTTCTTTTCTTTCTTTCTTTCACTTGTTTATTTTATTCATCGATTCATTCACGTATTCATTCATTTCTTCGTTCATTCATTTGTTGATCCATTCATTCACGCATTACGCAACTCCCAGTACGGGAGTCGCCTTGGCGACCCATCGGTCCCATAGCCTTTCAATGTTGCTAAACTCTACTCGGAGCGACTATGTTGATAGTCTTTCCGTTTCATTGTTGTAAACCATTCATTGTTTCATTGTTTGAACGCATAAGGGACATGAACATGAGCTTGTGCCTTAGCACGAGCGCAGAGCGCGGTGCGAGCGTTTCTATGTATTTGCCGAGTTCTTTTCCATGTTCTAAACAAGCATACAAGATGGGATTATTCCCTTAGCTAGGTGCGTTGAATCATTTATTAGCATGCAGGGTGTTATCGCCTAGCGATTCTCGTGATAGTGTCCGCATTGTTATGTGTCTAGGCTAAGCACAGACGGGTTCATCGGAGCCACCCACCTTAGCGATGTTTGCATCGGCCGAGCGATACTCCGAGCGCGCCTTTGAAAGTCTAAGTCTGGATTCATCTTGACGGGCCAATGCAAGCATTGCATTGATTCTACATCTGGTCGAGGCCAACTCTTCGGGTCGACGGCTCGTTTGAGTCGTTGCACTTGCCGTTTGGATCGGCGTTCCGCTAGGGCGGAGCGGGTCGTTACATAATACACCACTCAAAATAAGTCTCGTCCTCGAGACTTCTTGAGTGCAGGTCATCCTATTATTCCTTAACTCGTGTCGTCGTGTTTCTTAGACAATTTCTTCGAACGGCTCTATCGTTCGATGGAATCGAACCATACTTGATATCTTTCTAAGTTCCGTGTCGCACGCATTTGGTCGATTTTATTGAATAGCCTTTCATTCTTTTTAGAGTTAATTGTACTTTATTCAATTCAAGCGTTTCTTCGTCTTGGTTGCTATTTCTCCGTGTCATGGGACGAAAATGGTTTCACGAGGTACGTTGTAATTCGTCAAATGCGATGGTCGTAGACTGAGGCAAACTCACTTTCATTTATCTCGGTCATCGAGATGACCCGATTCGCTTCTTAAGCGTTCGTGTCCACGAAATCAGTATGATTTCTGCTTAGCGGGGTCGACCAAGTCTATGAAATTTTCGTCCGATTCAAGACTAAATATTGCATTATCCTCGAGTATATCTTCCTATCAATGGTCCAATTCGTTATACCAACTTTTCTTTGCACGATATCGATTCCATATCATTCACTTGTTTAGGGCCAATCTTGTTGTCGTTCACGCACACTCCGCTTACACGTTTCTTTGATTCCGAGCCACGCTCGTACTAGTATCGATCCTTTACTTAACGCAATTTTAAGATCCTCGACACTCTCCCATTCCGCAAGTCTTGCTTGAACTCAATATATTACTTGGCTGGATCGTGCACGCATTCCAAGTGTCCCCAAAATACATGCATTCAGCCAAGCCGCATGATCTAAAAATTTGTCATTCTCACTCGAGTCGTATCGTGCACATACTCAAGCGTCCCTGAATATGTGCATGTCAGCCGAATCTCGTGAGGGGTATTCCTATATTCGTGATTCACACTATCCATCATGCCAATCCTCAAGATCAATCCTTCGATTGATAACTCATGAAACAGGGCGTCTCGCCTACCCGCTAGGCCATCTTTTCGAGGCTAAGTCAATGTCAGGATTGGAATCATAGTTCCCCAACAATAATGCCAACACTGACCCCAATCCTAGGGTCAAACCAAAGTCGGTAGTACGAGATTTTCTACCCAAGCTCGCGTCACTCAGATTTCTAAACATCGAGCACGATCACCTATTCGCATCAATATATTCGTCGCACACCGCAACGAATTCAAATCCATTCAAATCACTAAATTGACATACTTCACATATCCATTCTAACCAATTCACGTATCCGATCACGAGTTCATCTAACTTGACAATATGTTGCGTCCCAATCTCACGCGAGTCCGATTATCCACGGTGGTTCATGAATTACCATGCAACGCTCCCGTAGAATAATTATTCTCATCGGGGCGTAACTCTTGTTTGGGTCCAGACTAATTCATTCTCGATATGCGGATTGGACCTACGCAATCCTCAAGCTTAATCATCAAGCACACCGAATCATTCTCAAGTCACCTTCGCATCAAACCACAAGTCGAGGCACACAAATTGCCACGCCATGCTAGTTCAATCACCCCCGCTGTATGAATCACCATACCAGCGCTCACGCGGAGTGATCGTCCTATTCGGCGCGACGCATGTGCGAGGCTGGAGTTGCGCTCGCATAAGACAAGCATGTCGACGTTGGGGTTATCGTCGAAGTAAATCCAAGTATTTTCATTTTTATTCGAGCCAAGATCGATAGTCCATTCGTCATTTCGTTCAACTAGAAAATCTACGAGCCACGTCTATATTTTCCTCGACACGTTTCAACATCCCAAGTATAGCTTCCAACGGAACAATGACATTTGCACGATCGTCATTTGCCGAGTCAGAGTACCTCCGAGTTATCGCATATCGATCTTTGATACGCCTCAATACCATCGACGATATGCGTAACCTGACGATCTTCCTTTGCAACAGATTTCGAGTCGTGCGTTGATGCTTTGTCCGAGTTGAATAATCCACCATTTCTTCGATATTCAAGATCAAGTTCGATCGCTATTCCTCAAGCTCGTTTCAAGATCGTTGTTCAAAACTCAAGTCACATTTCATTTGAATCAATCCCAAATCGTATGCACGATCCTCTAAGTTTCCTCGATCAAGACCATTCACTTTCACTTATCGTTCCGAATCTTTTCTAACATGCGTTGCCTATTCACAAGTTGTCTGAACGATATCTTGTTCGGGACATTCGAAGTCACGATCAACTAAGCGTGACACGTTCTAAGGCTTTGCGCGATCGCATCGCCTTGCCGACATACCCGTTCTATCCGTATATCTTGTAGTCTCGCTCGAACAATTTCTATAACGTCCATATACCACTCAGGGTTCGAGCCACTCGACTAGTCGTCGTCACTCATTCTTATTCTTCTTCCAAACCTATCACATACACCACTCGAATTCAAGCCATATAATCTAGTCCTCAGTCATATTCGCGTCATGCGCTAAGACATCCTTCGGATTCGTTCGACGAATCTCTAGCGTAATCGCTCACGTCGCCTCGACGTACTAAGTCGTTCAGGCTAATCCTCAAATCCAAGCCAATCTTTCGTGCACGCCTAAGCATTAGTTGATAGCGTTCCTATCGATATACACTCTAAGTGTATCTCCGTTCCCGACCGAGCGGTACTTGATATCGCTCGCAACTCGATTGCACCAGAAGTCGAGGTGCGCGACACACGGACTAAGTTGTGCCGTATAACCATCTCGTGCGGACTATATTTGAGTTTGCACGCTCACTTGTTAGGTCGACGTAAGACTAGTCAGGCACGCACGCGACATGTTAACTTAGCATATGTTCTCTATCGAGTCAAGTTTAACATCGTTCGGCATTGTTACCGTAAAGTTATTCAAGCGAGCCTTGTGTTTGCTAACTTCTAGCATTTTAGTTTTCCTTCGACTCAAGTCTGTCGTGGTTTGGCACAAAGGCCTTCGCCTATCGATCCCGTTCAACCGAGTACTTGTACGAGCTTTTGAAAATATTAGACTTATTGTATGGAACATCCCAAGGCACAATGAGAGAGAGCGTACCCATCTTTTGTTTCCAACCGAGCTTTCAAAACAGAGAGAAGCGAAATGAAGTCCAAGGACGTAAAGCCGTGCTCTGATACCAATATGTCACGCCCCGCTCCCGTAGGAGCGATCGTCCTCGCTAAGGCGTGATGCCGTACGGGCCTAGGTTGCGCCCGTGCAAGGCCAAGTCCAGAAACGGCCGATTTGAGCTAGGCCACAGAGTCGCACAGAGTGTCCCCATTGCAGCGGAAAGTAAATAAACACAAGTAGAAGAAAATTTGATCTCTTTATTGATATTCACGAAGGTTACAAGCGGCACTAGGCCGATATTACAAATCACTCAAGCTCTTCTCTCTGAAACATAAAAGGTGTGCCAAGTGGCTACAAGATGGAATGATACATGGCGATGTTCCGATACATTATGTCCTGTATAGGGTGCTTCAGCTTCTGCAACGTCCCAAGGCCCCGGAGTTGGCTCCGCACCTTAACACGTTCGATGGAAGCTCCGCACCAGCCGGCGTCTCCTGCTTCCTGCAAGCAGACTGTGGGGTTATCAGTACATTGTTATGCACTGGTGGGGAGGCTAGCTCGCCCATAATGCCATCATTACCAAACACGTTGCATTTACTTTCGTGCACCGACTATCATTCATTGTCTTTCTAATCTTGCCTTAGGGTCAATTTCATGGCACATATCATGATCTATCTCGTGTTACTGATTTCAAGTGTCGTATGGAAAATGCATGCACGACTTACCCATACTTACCGTCCGACCTTTCCTGTCCAAAGTAAACCAAGTTAGTCAACAATATAACATGAAGTAACTTAACGTGATTCATGCAAACGTTCAATGTTACGAGCGTGTCCATGTCTCGGGTTCTAGCACGTTGTAGGCATGTTCATTTACGTCGCAGACATGTTCAGAGTGTTAGGTTTCGAGCATGTTCAGAAGGCACATTTTCAGCATGTTCAGGGTGTTATATTTCAAGCATGTTCAGGCATGTTACATTTCGAGCATGTTCATGTTCAGGATGTTACTTTGCAAGCATGTTCAAGAGTGTTATATTTCGGGCATGTTCATGGACAGGATGTTATATTTCAAGCACGTTCAGGAGGCACTTGTTCATTTAACTTAGACTACTTTGATTTCAATGCAAGAACTTGCGCGTGGATTGCCACCAGCATAGTCCACTTAATCTACATGCACGGGTCGCTGGCTTTACAAGCCATTTAGGACATTCCCCTGTGGTATTTCTCAACTTAGCGTAGGGTGATGGCTGGTACACCCCGTTAAGTCTCTTGAATATACCCTGCACTTACGTCTCATGGTGCCCAAGCCCGCACCCAAGCAGCCCGTAAGCCCCATATTGATTCTGCCTAGGCCGGCCACGGTTTACCCCCCCAACGCCCGTGCCGCAGAATCCTTCCACACGACGGCCACGGTATTCCCCCCATCGCCCGTGCCGTTTGTCCACGACCATTTCGTATTGTCTTGTCATTTTAACTTAGCGGCTATCTCCGAGCCGTAGGCTAACCCTTAGCCATAATGCGTTATCGACAGGTTGGCGTCCGTGCAGCGCGGGTAGCGAGCCCCGTTGCACGTGCCCGTCATACCTGTCGCTAACGTCTTTCATGTCTTATCTTTCACGTATTCTTTCTTTTCTTTCTTTCTTTCACTTGTTCATTTTATTCATCGATTCATTCACGTATTCATTCATTTCTTCGTTCATTCATTTGTTGATCCATTCATTCACGCATTACGCAACTCCCAGTGCCGGAGTCGTCTTGGCGACCCATCGGTCCCATAGCCTTTCAATGTTGCTAAACTCTACTCGGAGCGACTATGTTGATAGTCTTTCCGTTTTATTGTTGTAAACCATTCATTGTTTCATTGTTTGAACGCATAAGGGACATGAACGTGAGCTTGTGCCTTAGCACGAGCGTAGAGCGCGGTGCCAGCGTTTCTATGTATTTGCCGAGTTCTTTTCCATGTTCTAAACAAGCGTACAAGATGGGATTATTCCCTTAGCTAGGTGCGTTGAATCATTTATTAGCATGCAGGGTGTTATCGCCTAGCGATTCTCGTGATAGTGTCCGCATTGTTATGTGTCTAGGCTAAGCACAGACGGGTTCATCGGAGCCACCCACCTTAGCGATGTTCGCATCGGCCGAGCGATACTCCGAGCGCGCCTTTGAAAGTCTAAGTCTGGATTCATCTTGACGGGCCAATGCAAGCATTGCATTGATTCTACATCTGGTCGAGGCCAACTCTTCGGGTCAACGGCTCGTTTGAGTCGTTGTACTTGCCGTTTGGATCGACGTTCCGCTAGGGCAGAGCGGGTCGTTACAAAAGGTGGGGGGGGGGCGTACAGACTCCCCAAAAGGCACGCTTCTATGCGGAGAGCAGAACGATCGAGGGATCGGGGTTGCGGACATCGACACGTGGCCCGGTAGCGACTACTAGGTGATCGGTAGGCTGGCGCCCCTAGGCGACCACGGCGGAGAAAAGGAATGGTAAAGTGGTGGACCTGGGAGGCCAGGGTCCAGGACCTTATCTGCATGGAAGGACCTGGACGGATATCTGCAAACCGGTAGGGCCTAAAAGCCCCACTTGTATGGAGTACGTGCCGCCGAAGAAGGTAGGGAGCGGCTTCCGGGCCTTGTTCCCTACAGAGGAGATTGAGAAGGTGACTGCCTTCTGGAAAAATACGCTGGCTCTGTACGTCCTGGGTAACAGGCCATTCTATGGACAGATTCGGGGTATGCGACGCGTCTGACAGCCAAAAGGTAGCATGGAGATATTTGCTAGGAAAAATGGTTTATACTATGTGAAGTTTGGGCTAGCAGAAGATGTCACCAAGATTCTGCAAGGTGGTCCGTGGACATTTGATGGTAGGTTGATAATTTTGAAGGAGTGGACCCCAGATTTTAGATGTGAGAATGAAGTCTTGAATGCCATCCCGGTCTGGATTCTCTTTCCGGAGTTCCTTGTACGGTTTTGGAGCATCCCACTGCTGATGCGATTTGCCAGCTTAGTGGACACCCCGATCAAGGCTGACGATGCTACAGCCTATCGGTCGAGGTTGATGTATGCTCGGATATTCGTTGAGGTCCGGGCTGGAGGGGAGTTACCGAGTCTATTGGAGTATGAAGTGCCTTCTGGAGAGGTCCTAACCTAGAAGGTGGAGTATGAATGGGTTCCCCTAACCTGTTCATAGTGTGTATGTTTTGGACACCTGGACAGTACATGTCCGTCAAGAGGAGCACAGTCGGCGCCGAATCCTCCCCTTATGGAGGTGCCTGGCCCACCACCGGAGATGGAGTCTCTATCCGGGGATGACAGAGCGGAGGACAGCCCCTCACTATCTGGGGGACTGCCCCTCGGGGGACTGCCCCTCACTATCTCGCCCCAGCCAGCTCCTTCTAATAGGACTATGATCACCTTCTCGGCACAGAGGAGTATGGTCACCAGAGGTATGGTGGCCTCAGGGAGAGAGGAGCAGGGCGATGACGGATCTTCTGAGGAGAGAGTCTATAGCAGGAAGAGACGTGCTGGACCACTGCGTGATGGTCCCTCCAGTGTGGGGGGACATTTCCCTGATAGGGATGGGGCGCTCTGTGTGAATAACTCGGCCTGGGCTCTGGTGCTCTCCCAGACAGCAACCCAGCAGGCCTCAACTGCTGGGATAGAGGAGGATATGACAGCGACGGATGTGGTACCACCCCCAGGTACCAATCCAGGTGATATTCAGGGGAACCTATCTCTCAATAATTAATGTTGGTAATCGTCTGGAACGTGAGGGGTGGGTGTTTTTTAGGGACATGAAGGAAGATTTGTGGGGTCTTACATAGAAAGAAGTACGACATCTCTGTCCTGCTGGAGAATAAGATTAAAGGGAAGAAAACTCTTGCTCGTCGGACACATCCAATTGGGCCCAACTCTACAACCTGGCTCTTTGTGACATGGCAAGGATCTAGGTCAGATGGAATTCTAAGAGCTGGGATGAGGACTTGATCTTGATGACTGAGCAGCTGATTGTCATCTCTTTTACGAATAAGGGTGGCTTTCGGTTCTTACTGGGAGCGGTGTACTGCCACAATGATAGGTGGCGTCGGGAGATCCTGTGGAGCGATATTTCCAGGGTAGCTTCCGCTGCTGACTCTTCGCACCTGCCGCTTCTCCTATTGGGTGACTTCAATTCCCTGATGCACAGAGGGAAGAAGGTGGGCGGCAGACCGGTTCCAGACCCAATCCTGTACGACTTCCAGAGATGCCTGCTCCCAGCTGGACTTCAGGGGCTGTCGCGTTCGGGATTTATCTGAACCTGGCATAACAAAGCAGTCCGTAACAGGGTTGCTTGCCAGTTGGATAGAGCCCTGAGCAACGGGGAGTGGTTTTGTCACTTCCCCAATTCATCGGCTGAGGGTCTGGCCGCTGGGACGAGCAACCATTCTCCCATCAGGGTTGGCTTCACAGACCGGCCTACTATGAGGGCACGCCCCTTCCGGTACAACAACAACTGGTATTTATCAGAGGACTACTTGGAAGCTGTTACGGAGGGTCTTACTAGCCGTCAGGAGGGTACGGCTCAGTATCGGATGGTGCACCGTCTAAAATCCACGAAGAAGGCCTTACGAAGTTGGGTGAAGGGTTTGTCCAAAACTTCTCTACAGGATAAGGAGGCGGAGCTACGGACCATCCAACAGGACATGCAATCTGACATATTATGCGGGGACCTGGCGGCGAGAGAGAAGGAGCTGATCGGGGAAGTTAACATTCTCCGTCTGCAGAAGAAGATTAGTACGGCCCAGCGCGCTAAATGTTCCTGGCTCAAGGATGGTGACCGTTGTTCCAAGTTCTTCTACGACGTCATCCGGACCAGACAGCATTGGAACAACATTTCCCAGCTACTTGATACGGAGGGTAATCTGGTGGGGGAGCCGGCAAAGATCCAAGGAGAGGCTGTCAGGTACTACTCTGCGTTATATTCTCAGACTGATTATCTGTCTACATTTCCAGATGTAGTTACGAAGAGGTTGGTGACTCCTTATGAGAATAGCCTACTACTTGCCCCTGTTACTATGGAGGGGGTGGAGACTATTATCTCGATGGCGGACCCCAACAAAGCTCCAGGACCGGATAGTTTTAGCAGTGGATTCTACAAACGTCACTGAAATATTCTGAAGTTCCCGGTCCTTGAGACGGTATAGGAGTTCTTCACCAAAGGAAAGCTGCTGAAGGAGCTGAACCATACCTTCTTGACACTAGTGCCAAAGAAGGAGGGTACGACATCGCTAGCGGATTTCAGGCCTATTGCGTGCTGTAATTATCTCTATAAGATAATTACGCACCTCATGTGCCGACGTATGGAGGGGATCATGCAGGACTTAGTCTCTCATAACCAGATGACTTTCATTAAGGGGAGGTAGATTGCGGAGCATAGCCTTCTTGCACATGAGATGGTGAGGGGCTTCAACAAACCTGGAGGGAAGAAGGCGTGTGTGAAACTGGATTTGAGGAAGGCTTATGACATGGTCAATAGGGACTTCCTGTGTCACCTGCTGACTGCTATGGAGTTCGATGATCGTTGAGTAGCAAGAATTCGGGAATGCATCACGACTCCCACCTTCTCTGTCCTTATCCAGGGCTCCCCGTATGGGTTCTTCCACAGCAACCGTGGACTCCGACAAGGTGACCCTCTGTCGTCTTACCTGTTCACGATTATCATAGAATACTTCACTTGCTTGATGGATATGGCGGTACATCGTGGGAGGCTTGTTCCGTTGTTCAGGAGAGTCGAGCCACCGATTACACACCTCATATATGCAGATGACCTTATGGTATTCATTCAGCCGTCTATGGAGGGCTTGCACACGATCTCGGAGATTATGGGTAAGCTGGAAACCTTATCAGGTCTCCAAATGAACAAAGAGAAGAGCAGGGTTTACTTCAGTTCCCTTTGTTCCCATAAGGAGGAGCTAGCTGATGCCTTGAGAATTGAGAGGAGTGTCCTCCCGGTGTCGGGGTCCTCTGTCTATCAATTATGCTCGGGACCAGAACTGCCATAGTCTGGTGGAGTACGCCCAGCGGAGGGTAGAAGGTTGGCAGGCTGCTGGTCTTTCATTTGGGGGCCGCATTGAGTTGGTTAGATCGGTTATATCGGCTTTGGCTCATTTCTGGCTGCAGTCTATTCTGGTCTCTGTTGCCACCATTAAAAAAGTAGAGCGGATCTGTGTCGACTTCATATGGAGGGGAGGTATACATGCAATCTCTTGGGAGCAGCTTTGTCGGCCCAGGTAGGAGGGAGGTGTGGGACTTCGATCTTTGCTGGAGATCAGGGAGGCATCTGCGCTGAAGCTGGCGTGGAGATTCATCAATAGGGGGTCACTCTGGGCGGTCTGGATGCACAACAGATATGTGAAGCGGGACAACTTTTGGGCTTATACGTCGGACACCAATTTTTCCGTCTCCTTCAAGAGCATCTTGAGGCATAGGGGGGTCCTTCAGTCTGCCATCCAGAGGATCATGAAGAATGGAACTGGAACGGACCTCTGGCGGGATCCGTGGATAGATCGACAATCTCTGTTAGAGATCATGAGAGTCTCGACGCACCAGGAGGTTGGGAGGGGGCTGACTTGCCAATGTATTATCCGGAATGGATGTTGGAGTCCTGAGTCCTACCGCCATACCGAGGAGTTTGGAGATGTTATCAGCACAGTCGCTATTGACCCAGCTTTGCCTGCTGATTGTTGGATCTGGGATCTGCCGGAAGATACTACGGGTTCTGGGAAATTCAGGTTCCACAGCTGCTTTAATCTGGTTCGTCGTACATTCTCTCATAGCACTGACTATGATTTCATATGGTGCAAGGACCTAGCCAGGAAGATGCAGCTCTGTGTCTACCGTCTTCTACTGGACCGCCTGCTGAAGAGGGATCACCTTATCTTCTTTGGGATTCAGGTTCCTGACCCAAAGTGTGTGTTATGTGGATTGGAGAATGAATCGTTACGACACTTATTCTTTGAGTGTGAGGTATTTTGGAATATCTGGATGGACCAGTGCAGGGAGCTGGGTGGATGCCAATCTGGCAGGGGGATCGGTGATATTATCACTGTGCTGCAGGATAATAGAGGAAGAGGGCAGGGCTGGTTCAAGACCGCAAGAGTCCGGCTAGCTGCTGCTGTCTGGCATGTATGGAGGGAACGAAACCGTCGTATCTTCGAGGGCTTATCACTCCACCTGTTGGCATGCTCCATAACATTGAGTTTGATGTAAAAGCGATGGATATCTGATGAGTGGATCTCCCCACTCTGAGTGTATGATTGTATGATTACATATTGGTTTGGAATAAAATTTACCTTTTTCGACTATATATATATATATATATATATATATATATATATATATATATATATATATAAAAGCAAGAGAACTCCAGTCGTTAGCAGATTGTGGCCGTCCTCGAATAGGAGTAGGTGGTCTTTGGATGTTAAGTTCCTGAATAAAAGCCATCGTGCATGCAGAGTATAGCTGCTTTACCAGGTTTCCGTAAAATTCAACTACGGCAAAAAAAACCGAACTCTTGATTGTTCACTAATCATGTTATCATATCCAGGCACATTCAGCTTGAGCTTCCTTCATAGGTAAATTGAGCTTGAATAACAACTATTAGACTGAACAAAGGTGCTCATGAATATATCTGTCAAATAATACTTTTATTAGCTTAATTTGGACAAGCATAAAGTTTCTTGATTGATGTCTTCATTACATGGGAACAACTAGCAGTCCTTCACCGTTAGCGCAATGCCACGAGAACACCAAAATCTAACCATATTTGACTGACCACATTATGTGACAATCTATGCATGTTTTTTTTTTGAAAGAAAAGTGTTTCTATTGATTAATGTGAGAGGTTACACTTACAATGTCAATTGGGGAAACTATTTCTAGAGATAATTGATCATGATACAATCATGTGGTAAGGAGAAGTTTGAACAAACGCTGTTGTTGATAGAGAATTCTACTAGATTTTGTGTGACCATGTTTCAAGTTCCTTCATGAAGGTAAACTGAATTGGAGATGTAGATGAAATTTCGTTCTGGATGTCATGAACTAGATCCTTTAGTTTCCAAGGAATAAGTTATCTTTAGCCTTTGAAGATCCTGACAGCAGATAATGAGTCACCAATGATACTTCAGATAATGTAGGAGTTGAAACTTTGGAGGGAAAAGTACTTGGTACTAGAGCTGGAATACCCTGTATGTTGGAACCTGCATTATACAAGGTTTGTTCATGGAACATATCTTCATAACTGCCAGATAACTCGGAGTGAGTGGTATCAGTTCTCCTTTTATGTAGCGTATGTATTTTTTTAGTTGGAGAACTAACTGATCTGACAGATGCATTACACGTCGCGTATCAGGGAGTCGATGGTTAGGATTTGTTATCTTACGCTGGAGAGAGGGGGGATTGAGGATCGCCGTGGATGATGCCCGAGAATTGATCAACTGCACTAATATTTGTTTGATGAGTATCTGCCTTTGTAGCATTTGGACCTTAACGACGGGGGTCACGTCTTTAGAAGTGACATCTCTATAATCATCTTCCTTGATCCTAGGTTTGAGAAGATCCAATATTTTTTTTTCTTTCTCATGCTCCGTCCTAAGTCAATGTTGCATGCAACAACACATGTTACATAGTATCACAGCTAAAGATCGGCGACCATCATACTCAGCTCTATTGTGAAATTGCAGAGACAAATTATGGATCCAGAGTCACAATGCCTACATTAAATAATGGATTTTGTCAATTGAATAATACATGTGCTTATAACAAACTAGGAGTAAATAAATTGGAGACAATAACAGCGGAAAGAAGTGATCTAGTGGAGAATTAGCCAGCTACAAGAATTGATCAGTGTCAGCAATATACAATTTAGTTAGCAACCTAACATCCTCTCCCATTTTCACATGATCCCCTCTTGTCCCAAATAAAGAGGGAAGAGAATCCCACCCACCGCCCCCTAAGAACATCAGGTCATGCCAGCCCCGCAATTTAATTCTTTTTTTTTTTTTAGGAAAAATATGATTTTCATCAATTTTTTTTTTCAATATTTGAGAAGGTCAGAAAAATGGGAGAGAAAGTGAATTCTTGGTGTGGGTGCACTACAAAAATACAGTAAAATAATGACTTAACCTAGCGACGGAACAAGAACAGTCGCTCAGTAGCAACGGAACGGTGACGAACATTTTATGTAAAATACAAATTTATTTTCCATCGATGTGTCAGTCGCTAGCATTTTGGAATAAAATTAGCTGTCAATGCAGCTTCTTTCCAGTAACATTTTGCAAGACCCGCAGTCAACATTGAATTTATCATTTCTGTCAATATTATGTTCTTCCTTTCTGCTACTCCATTAGATTAAGGAGAATACGGAGTAGTAGTCTCATTGACAATTCTATGTTCTTTACAGAACGATACGAATTCATGAGACCGTTACTTTCCGCCTCGATCACTTCTTATTCTCTTGAGTCGTTGTCCAGTTTGCCGTTCAGCCTCGGCCCTGAACTCTTTGAACTTCTCGAACGCTTCGTCTTTAGCTTTCAGCAAGTAAACGAACGCGTACTTTGAGAATTCGTCAATAAAGGTTATGAAATACATCATCCCGGCCTTTGTAGAGAACTGTTTGAAGTCACAAATATCAGAGTGTACCAACTCCAGAAGATCTGTGCTTCGATTAACCCGAGGAAAGAGTTTCCTTGTGATCTTTGTCTGAGCATAAACTTCACATTTTTCTACCTTACCCCCACATTTGGAGATAAGTCCTAGACTAAACATTCTGTTTATTCTTTTACAATGAACATGTCCTAGTCTATTATGCCACAACTCAAAAGTATAAAAGAATGAGCGATTGCATTAACATGACAAGACTGATTTACAAGCTGAATTTTAAACATTCCTTTGGTATAAAACGCTTTTTCGAAGTATGTTCTCTTTATGGACATCACCATCTGGCCAGCATTGATGTCCATCCTTAGGCCTGCATTACAGAGTAGGTCTCCAGAGATCAGTTTTTTTGCGATAGCAGGTACATGCTTCACACCTTGAAGCGTCATAGACTTCCCTGAAGTTAGCTTCAACACCACCGTCCCGATCCCTTGCACTTCAACTTGTGCCTGGTTCGCTACCACAACAACTTCAAAAGTTGGTGTGTATGTGGTGAACTATTCCTTACTTGAGCAGACATAGTAGGTGGCACCAGTGTCTACCTATCAGTCAGAGTCACCCCCCACCGTAGTGACCTGAGCAATCATTGCAACAACGTCATTGATCATAGAAATCTTACTAGACTCACCTTGCTCTGATTACTTGGGCTTAGATTCACATTCACTCTTGAAGTGGCCCTTCTTGCCACACTTGAAGCAAGCCAAATGAGACTTTGGCTTCTGTTGCTTGAAGAAAGTCCCCTTCTCAGATTATTGCGGTCCTTTTTTTGCTGTGGGAAGCCGCTTGCCTTCCCTTGGATTCCTTAGTGTGAACCAAATTGGCGTTGGCCATCTGTTTGGACAGAGCATCCACCTTCAGTTGAGCCCTCATCTGGTCCTCAACATAGATTTCTTGTAGGATATCTTCGAGACTGATCTCCAGTTTCTTCCTATGCATGTTTGCATAGAACTTGCTCCAACCAGCAGGGAGCTTGGAGACGATCCCTCAAACAACAAACTTGTCGATGAGGGACATCGCTTCATCTTTCAACTTCTGTCGCAGTTTCAGGAACTTCTTCACCTGCGGTAGCATAGTCTTCTCGTCTTCAAAGAGCCACTTGCGATATTTTTTAACCACAAATATTTTGCTAATGTTCTTGTCATTTTCGTACAATTTTTTCAGAGACTCACATATCTCTCTGGCAATAGTTTTCTTAGAATATGATTCTGCCAGGGAGTCCTCCATAGCATTTAGAATGAGAAGCCTACAGAGGCTATTCTCCCTTTTCTATTTGGTCTGTCTTTTAGTAGCAGCGGTAATTGCGGCTGCAGACTCAGTTTCTGGAACAGTCGATTCTTTCTCGGTTAGCACGTGGTCAACTTCAGAAAGTTGAAGATTGAGACTAACCTTCTTCTTTTAGACTTGATAGTGCTCTCCATCAAATTATTCTAACTTGCAGAAGTTAGGATTGATTAGTAAAGCACGAAAGTTTTCTATCTTGTGAAATCAAGCTTTGAGATTGTTAATTCTGGGACGTAATTTTTCGATGGAAAACTGAAATTATGAAACATTTCGAGGAAGGTGCAAGACAGAGATCCTTGGAGGATTCTGATAGACGATATCAAAGGTGACACTTCGAAGAAGGCACAAAAGAATTCGTAACAGCAACGAATTCCGCTAACAGTTTCTGATTAGATCAGAACTGTTCTCGTTCAGAACGAGTTGCAAGTGGATGAACAGAAGGATGAAATGAGAGGACAACCTACTGGGGTGAATTATCACTGACGCTCAAAGCTTGATTCGTCCCACACGAACAGCTTTGAGGAACCAGCAAGTTCGACAGAAAACTTCGGAACACTCCGCTCTTCTGACTCCTCAGATGGCGCGAACTCTGGCGCTAAATGGAGCTGGTGCACTGTTTCTCTCAACTCTTGAACTCTCTGAAAATTCGTAAGGAATTGTTGTGAATAGCACTTAGCCACTGTGAGAGAGAGAGAGAGAGAGAGGAGAGAAGCTTATATAGGCTCGCACTGTAACCGACCAGTTAGCATAATGTTCGGGACATGGAAAAAAATCGCTCCGAATGTTCTGTAACTGCTCAAATCGTACACAGACATTATTTGAGCCTATTGGGGCACAGTGCACGCTAATTGCGCACTTGTGCCACCTGCTCCCATGTGTACTTGCGCAATATGCGCACAGTATGCACCGTACGCAAACTGCGCACCAACTGCAGCGCCAACTCGCCGTGCCAACTGGTCGCACGAATTGGTGCACGAACGGCTTCGTAAGAGGCTCGCGCAACGAGCGCACTATGTGGCCAGCGACGATGCTGACGTGCTAAGTGGAAAGTGCGCCAACAAAATCCAACAAAATGTCACATTACGCCTCATGAGCCCGAGCCCATGAGCCCGAGTCGCTATGCTCCTACGGAACTTAGCTCCAATGGAATAAATTCCAAGAGCAAAAATCATTGATGCTTTACCATGGAGTCTTATCCTTATCTCCTAGTAAAATCACCCACATGGTTCCCTCTTTAGGGTCACCACCCCATATGCACATCTCAACAACATACCAAATATATATTGAGATACAACTCATGGTATTTTTTCAATGTTGGACAAAAAATACTAGACATGTGTTGAGTGCAAACTCTCTACATGTCAAGAAAAAAAACTCCAACATGAGTAACCCTCATTCTCTCCGACGCCCATGAGCGATCCCTCCTCGACAGTTGGTAATTGTTTCATTTTAAAAAAATGTTCTTATAATATATGTTTGTGTTCTTCCAATTTAGAATTGTTAGTGAGATTCGCCTATGAGTCGCACGTCGTCACTACCTTCTCTTCCCCAGTGAGCTGCTGCCCCTCGGAGCACCTCCGCCTTAGACGACATTCTTACCCTGCCGCCTTTGCCTTCTACTTTGGTAAATATTCTTTATGTTTTTATTCTATTACAGTTCATATAATGGTGTATTCAAAATGAATGTACTATTTGAATGCAAAAATAGAGAGCCTCAGCTATGGGATAGGTTGGATGTGTTCTCTTTTCGTGAAATAGGAACCAGTTTTTGGCCTGATGTGTGTGATATACAAATAAAATACAAATATAATGGATGGTGGATGGTATATATATATATAATACGAAACTGTTTTATGGCTAGTTTAGTACTAGCTCACTACTAGCAAATGCTGATATGGCAGAAAGAGGTAACCAAGTTTACAGGTTTAGCTTGTTAACATTAACATTAATATTAAAATTAACATTAACATTAATATTAGAATGAACATTGATATTAATTTTAGCATTAATATTAAAATTAATATTAACATTAAATTAAAATTAGCACAACATTAACATTAAAATTAATACTAAAATTAATATTAACTTCAAATTAACATGAATATTAATATGAATATTAATATTAATATTAATATTAATATTAACATTAATTAGCATTAATATTAATTTTAATATTAACATTAAAATTAATATTAACATTAAATTAAAATTAGCATTAGCATTAACATTAACAATAAATTTTTTGGGTAATTAATTTTTTGGGTTAAACATGACATGTCAGCTGCCATGTCACTTTCCATGTCAGATGCCACATAATGGGAGATGTCATCATCCAAAAATTTTGGGAGCCAATTAACATAAGAGAAATATTTAAAGAATATTTTTCAAAAGCTGTTGACCAGCTAAACCTGTAAACTTAGTTACCTCTTTTCGCAACGTCAGCATTTGCTAGTAGTGAGCTAGTACTAAGCTAGCTATACAGCAAGATTGTATATAATATGTAGGCTTCTAGAAGTTGATGACTTCGGTTTGGTTAGAGAGAATTTTAAGGGAGGTGATAAGAGAGGGGTGAAGTACGAGAACATAGAAAGATGGGACAGTAGACATATCTAGAGCAAGAGCGATTTAAGATTATAGATGTTTAAAAAAAGAGAAAAAAAATATAAGACATGAGAATAGGTTGGTGGCTTTTTAGAATAAGGATTAGGATTAAGCTTAAGGAAACCTATTTAGTTTAGGATTATATTAAATGAGTTTATTTATTTGTTGTACCTATCCATTGATAATTGTTGGGTTGTATCTCTTTTCCGGTTGAGTGCTCAAATGGGGGTGACAATGGAGTTGATAATTTAGTCCCACATCGGTTAGGAGGTGGGATCATGTGGTGTAGGTAATTGAGATTGGTTAAGGTTTTACATGAGAATTCTCTTTTAAGGCATATGGGCCCAATTCAATATCGTACTTCATGTGCCAACTCCGGTTCGGGTCACAGCGCATTCCAACAAGTGGTATCAGAGCCCAAGGTTCCAGGCCTGGTTTAGGCAGCTCTAATTGGTTCGAGACAAATTGTGCTGAACGTTCATGTGTATATACGAATATATGGACTCTTTTCTTAATGTGGAGTTAGGAGTATATGTAACTACACAGATTGGCTTCAAAGGTGGGTTTGACGAGCCCAAGATGGAGCAAAACGTTGTGGCTGACACATAATGGTGGTGTGGATGAACGTGTCAGGTTTAGTTCTGTGGTCGAACGGATCAGATCTCGGCTGGCAGCAACGAACAAAAATGTAGCAGGGGTGTTAAGGTTGTTCGGCTAGCGGAAACGGACAAATGTAGCAAGGTGCTAAGGTCATTCGGCTGGAGATTGTTGGGTTGTATCCCGTTTCAAGTTGATCGCTAAAATGGGGGGTGACGATGGAGTTGGTAATTTATATTTAGTCTTATATCGGTTAGGAGGTGGGATCATGTGGTATAGATAATTTGGATTGGTTTAGGCCTTACATGGGAATTCTCTTTTAAGGCATATGACCCAATTCAATATCGCACCTCATGTGCCAACTCCGATTTGGGTCACGCCGCGTTCCAATAAACATTAACAAACTTATCTCAAGAATTTCATGATATTTTTCAATATTATCTATTTTTAAGTCTTCACTATGTAATTATTCTTCATACTATTTAGTCTTATACTTTCTCCACATTTTAGTGAAATATATATAATTTACACATAAATGAATTTTATGATACATAAGTGTTATTTTATTATAATTAAAACTTTAATCTTCTGACTATATGTTATACTAAAATACTTTCTATACAGTTTTATTCAAATTGGGGTAGGTTTTATCTTCCTAGGATTAAGAATTGGTATATTCTAGAATTTTTACCTATATAGGTTTCGCTTCAATTGAGTAATAAATTTAAGTTAAAATAATTATGGTTTATTTAAATATATTTATTCCCTATTTATTAATCAGTTTAAATCAACTATCAAGCTTCATATTCTTCTTCTTTATGTTTTTTTTGACACTTGTATTTAATCCATATTGTTTGAATATATATTGGACATGTAGATTCATTTATGGGTAAGAAAGTAAGAGTCGATATTTAGTTGGCCGTTCGTGGATGTGCAAGCGGTGACATGAGAGCAAAATTAATTTGGCAGATTATTTCAAGACGGACGTTGAGGAATTTTTCAAATACGCCAGTAGCCAACTTTATTTCATGGATGGGAGGCTCATAAAGTGATCTTGTGTCAAATGTTATAATAGAAAATTCAAAGAGGTGGATCTCGTGTAGGATATCTTTACAAGAAGGATTTTGCACAAAACTAAAATGAGTGGATAGCTCAAGGAGAACCTTTGTTGCAACACCCATTCTTGTATTCTTCCAAACCCTCTATATAGTGTTTTTGGACTCGAATGGTTAGACTAAGCAATAATCACCGGCTGCAATAGGGAGGAGGTCCGATGGCTCCCTCCTCCTCTGCACGACTGCTCCTCGACTGTGGTGTCCTCACCGGAGGCCGAGGAGCTTCCACGGTCAGAAGATATTATTGGCGTTAATAACCTTGTTTTTTTTAAAAGGAAAACAAAAAAATCAAGAGAGAAAGGATTCCAATCCTAGATATAGAGTAAAAAAACATAAAAAAATTCAAAGCAGTCGCGGATTCGGCTGGGAGTGAAAAAACAGAAAAAAGAGAGAATGATTACTTACAATGGAGAACCCTTTTTTTTGTTATTTGAAGAACCCATTTCTTTTGTGAGAGGAGAGAGAGAAACATGAGAGAGGGAAAAGTTCAAGGATGAAAATGATGCAAATAAATTTTTTTAGGGATTCTGTTTTGATGGGGTTAGTAGAAATCGACGGTAATTTATAGATCCGTCGAAAACAAAGCTACTATCATTGCAGATAGTTTTTTTTGCAAACATAAAGAGTCAAAAAGAGAAAAGTTGGTGTAGTGAGTCATCTGAAGTCTTAGATATCTAAATAAGAAATTTTCATATAGAGTGAAGAATTTTAACTAAATTGTAAAAAAAAGTAACAAGTTTGGAGAAATTGCAACTGGGGTAACGAAACGACATCACTGGTGGCGTGTGCTACGCCAGCAACCCATCCCCCCATCACATGCCATCACTCATGGAGTGTGGGGTGGGTCTATGTGTCATTGGGCGCCGCACTCCATCACTTATGGAGTGTGGGGTGGGTCCATGTGAGGTGGCACGCCATTACTCATGGAGTATAGAGATAGACGTGTAGGGGGATGGGGGATGGGACAAGACAGGGGGGATTGGCCACGCCTACTGGCGTGTAGGGGGACAGGGGGAGATTGGCCACGCCTACTAGCGTGTAGGGGGATGGGGGATGGGACAAGACGGGGGGATGGGACGGCTCTGGGTGGGCGGGAAATTCTCCATGAAATTCTCCATGGGGCATGGCGTGTGCTTGGGCATGCCATGGGGCCCGTGGGTAGGTGGGCGGGTGGACGTCATGGGGCATGGCGTATGCTGCGGCTTACCATGGGGCATGGCGTGTGATGGGGGGATGGGTTGCTAGCGCAGCACACACCACCAGTGATGTCGTTTCGTTATCCCAATTGCAATTTTCCCAAACCTGTTACTTTTTTCACAATTTGGTTAAAATTCTTCACTCTATATAAAAATTTCTGTATAAAATATAGTTTTTTAAGCTTTTAATAGCAAGTTTAACAACAAGTAATTCTTTATCATAAGTACCATATTTTATCTGAGTTTAGTAAACTTACCAGAAGTATAAGCAACAATTTATTTATGTTTAGCAATAAGAACTCCTGCCCAAAAGTTATCTGAGGCATTAGTTTGTAAAACAATTATATCATTATCTTGTGCAAAAAATAGAGAATTTTTCGGTTTTAACTAATTCTTTTATCTGTGTAATTTTATCTAATTCTTTTTTTCCTAATGATATTGGTATTCTATCCGTGTTTCACTTTCTAGGTTGTTCACCAGTAGATTCTTTATATTTGGCTTGTTCAGTAGCAAGTTTTTCTTGAAGGTGCTTAATTTTGGCAGATAAATGAGGAATGAATTTTCTTCCGTAATTAAGCAATCCAAGAAGGGGCTCGATCCTGAGACCTCCCCCCAACATGCCAATGGTCTTACTGCTAGACCGTGTGATATATATATATATATATATATATATATATATATATATATATATATATATATATATATATATATATATATATTCTTTATATAGTAGATGACCTCTAGCCTAGTGGTTAAGAGAGATGCATGCGGTCCGAGTGGTCAGGAGTTTGAATCCCAGTGGGAGCGATTCCAGAAATAATTTACCTGGTTCAATATATATATATATATATATATATATATATATATATATATATATATATATATACATATATGGGTTTTTGATTTTTTTTTGGGGGGGGGGGGGTGTTTGGTCGATCCTAATAGAACAATTTTATTTTGATCTTCAGAATAGTTATGAACACACGCCTACTGTTTGCCATTAAAATTCTTTTATTGCAAATTTTAATACAAACAGAACAGTGTTACAATATAGGACTTAGATGTAGTCCTAGGAGTACACTTTTGTTTATCTGGGTCCCTTGTGCCGATGGAGTGAGTGGTAATGCGTTGACTCCGTTGACGATCTGACGACGGTTATCGGTTCTCTGAAGGTCTGGATTGCTCTGGGTGTTGGAGCTTGCTGAGAGGAGAAAGACGTTGAGTGTCTGTATCTGCCTCTCTGGTGGTGTGTTCGTTCGTTTTTCCGTTCGTGGGTGAGAAGGAAATGATCCCTCTATTTATAGCTTTGCAGGCTGGCTGCTCATGCGCACATATGTAGGGTGCGCCTGTATGCGGGGACGCCACGTGGTGATTGCTGATGGAGGTGTATGGATGTTGTGCCCTGATTGAGGGGTTGAATTCTTCATGCTGCTGTTGTGAGCTGGCACGTAGCAGAGGAGAAGATCTTTCTGTTGCTTAGATTTTGGATGAGTTGAGCCAAAGGACACGTGTCATCGACCCATGGCTCAGAGATCTCGGATTTGATGGGGAATGATCTGGTAGGATGCGCCTAGGATTGGGCGCATGAGGAGGCTATGGCTCGTAACCTTTGGGAGTCACGAATCATTCGGGGCGCATGGCTTTTGAGGCGCATGCGAGGCTTCAGTAATGACTTAACTCCTGTCTTTCAGGATCAGAGAGAAGTCTGGGGCGCATGGCTTTTGAGGCGCATGCAGAGCTTTAATGGTGACTTTCCTTCTGTCTTTAGGGATCAGTAAAAAGTCTGAGGCGCATGGCTTTTGAGACACATGCAGATTTAGGCGTATGGCTACGGAGGCGCATGCGAGATGATCGTGTGGCCGCGTGGCAGTAGCCGTCGGAGGAAAGTAATGATGATGCTGACGTTGGCGACGCTTCGTCTTCTGAACTGTTCAGACTTCGGGTGGCATACTGCCAACTCTGTCAGTTCAGCATTTAATGTTTTTAACATTCGATGGACAGCTGAGTGGGCGCATCGGTTAGCGTTCCACTAGGCGTATGGGGACGCATGGGTGCGCATCCCCTATGATGCGCTTGGTGCTGAAGGGCGCGTCTGTGTGATGTGCTTTATGTTGAAGGGCGCGTCTGTGTGATGCGCAGTCTGGCCGGTGCATCCGCTTCGTGATACGTCTTTAATGGTGCGACTGTTACGATCTTCGAGTGCTTTAAATAGCCATTTTGACTTGGCTGAATTCGAAGCGTCCGGTTCATCCATTTAATGCAAATTTATTGTACGGAATTCGGAGAGCCATCCACTTAGCGCATGGGTTTGATTTGCCCGGCCTATAAATAGTGGCATGGAGAGAGTTTGCTTCTCGTTCTCTCACGTTCTTCCGACATGAACTTGTTTACTCGGATGCATTCCGTTGATGAGATGCTCCCGAGGGTGAAGATGCGACGCAATGTCTTCATTGATGCACTTGAAGGTGACTATTACATCCAAAAGTCGGAGTCGAGGGCTTCTGAGGCAGGCAGAAGGTGCCTATTGCATCCAAAGATAGGGATGCCTGAGCCTCGTCTCCGTTATTTCGGAAGAGCCGTAGATCGGAATGGCAGTTCTGCGGCTTTGGGGGCTCTTTCTTCCTTCAAAGTGGGTGTTGCCCACTCTGGTTGTGTTGAAATCTGCTCCTTTAGCCGCGATTTCGATTGCGGTCTTCCTTGGTCTTTGGAGGCTCTTTCGAAGCCTCCCCTGGCCACAGGTTGGCTTGCGGTGCTCTTCTCTTCCTCGATTTGGGGAGCACTACCTCCAGCTAGAGGGTTGATTGCCACCCTCATTCTGTCCAATGAATGCTTCATTAGTCGAAGCATTTAGACGACGGTGAGCCTGGCTGGAAGAGCGGCACATAACTAGGCTGCTGAAGGGATGCACATAACTGAGCTGCCAAAGGGATGCACATAACTGAAGATGCACATGACTGAGCTGCTGAAAAGGATGCGCCCTACTGAGGGTAGGGCGCATGGTGGAATGCGCCTGACTGAGGACGCATGGTGATCGCTGTGCCTGGCTGTAGACTTAGGGTCTTTTCTTTTTGTAGAAGATCTCCTTTGTACAACCTTTTCTAGACATGTAATATACTTTTATATGTAATAAAAAGTCCTCTTTCGATGTCCCTATTTGTAGTTTTTGTTGTGTGAAGTACTTTGTCCAAGCTCTCTGGCGCATATAGGGTTTGGCGCATAGGATTTCTGGTCCTGAAATTCCATGCTTCTACAAGATCCCCTTTAAAGTTTTCAAAACTTTTGGAATACTTTGAATAAGAAGCATGGCGGTTGGGGCGCATGACTGTCGGGGCGAATAGATACTCCGCGCATCAGTGACGGGGCACATGCTCTGCTCAGTTAATGCAAATGATAACGCCTCGATTAAAAAAGATTAATGATGATCTTTTCGGTTTTATTTGCGGTTATCTCTTCACAGAACCCGAGGCGACGGCTGAGGTCACACTTCATCGGTTCATGCGGGTGACCATGCCAATAAATAGGCGTACGATGGAGAGAGAGAGAGAGTTCTTCCTCTCCTTGCCTTTGCTTTTAGAGTTCTTCTTCACAAAACCCCTAGCTTTCTTCTCTCAAGGAATGGCTCCCAAGACTCCTCGCGGCGGTGCTGGCAAGGGAAAGGAGCCGGCGGAGTTTGCCGAAGAGGATGCTCCTGTCACCATTGTGACTCCGGTCAACGTTCGACCCGCAGTGTTAGGTGGGTGTCGTCTCTTCCACTTCAGACGAGCTTTGGTTTTATCCTGCCGACGTGCATAGGTTTAGGCCTTTATTATGCACCGAGTTTTAACTGCTGACGCGCATGGGTTTACACCCTGATGATGTGTCGAAGCCTCTGCTGGCGCACATAGGTTTACGCCCTGATGATGCGCCGAAGCCTCTGCTGACGCGTATGGGTTCACGCCCTGATGATGCGCCAGGTTGCTTGACACACTTTATCTTTTTTGCCTGACTTTTGTTTTTGTTGTGTCAGTGTTGATGACAATTCCTTTGCTGAATGAAGTCCTTCTGGATGCTTCTCTTTGTCAAATGGGGGTTGATTTTGACGAGGCGGTTATCAACCCTGCGAAGGATGCTATCTTACAGAATCAACCTCCTGAGAGAATGCTGCAGATCCAGAATCAGTTGCCGATTTTCCTCCAGAGTATGATGGAGAGCGGTAAACTGAAATCTGCTGAATCCGAGGATGTGACTTTATTAAAACCTGTCTTTTTGTTCGGTGACCGACTGATCTCTTCCGAGGCGAAGATACTGAAGATCAAAGAAGACTGGTTCTTCTCTGCAAAAGGCATGGTGCTGTACATGCGATAACTTGACTGCCAGTTGCCGCTGACGGCCTTCTACCGTTTAGCTTCCAAGAGAAGGATGCCCTGGGAGCTTACTCCTTCTCAAGGAGGGGCCTTGGGAGGTACTCTTTCAATTGATTCTACCTCGAATCAGAGGAATACTTTGGCCGCTTCGCTAGCCGATCCCTCGTTTAGTTGCCGAACTTTGCGTCCTGGGAGCCTCTACAGTGAAGTCCCTAGTGACACTTTTGCCTTCAGTGCCTCAACCTTTGCAAATCGGATGCTGACATCGAGGGTCACGTATCCGAAATATGGCTTTAGGGTTGAAGGTTGGTGTCACCACATGCCAAAGTGGGACGAGTTGACCATTTGGGTGCTTTCGAAGTTCAAGGCTGAGCTTAAGGAGATTGGGCTGACGACCGCTATCCGTGCCACACATGTTGGCGTAGATCTCAATAAGCCTATGTTCCTTGCACTCTTGGAATTGTTCAATGCCCAGACTGGCACCTTCTTTACTTCGGTGGGGGAGTTGGGGTTGGCTCTCCATGAGATGTATGAAGTGTCCAAGCTTCCTTGGGGCTCGAAACCGTACGAGGAATATTTTCCGTCGAACGAAGAGATCATTGTTCTGGGAAATAAGGACCCGGAGATGATGGCTGTCTTCAAAGAGGTGGCGAGCCATCATTATCTGATGCAACTGAAGGACAAAGGCAAGACTCAGCCTCATGTGACTGCTTGGAGGGATTATGTCTTCAAGCAGGATCTGGCAGATTCCTCGAATATCCGATTTATGACTCCGCAGGGGCTGAAACCCGCAGAAGTAACTTCCGAAATGAGCCGACTAGATGAAAGGGCCCCCCGTTCAAATGTGAGTGGCGAGAATGCGTATAGCTGCTTCTGGTTCTGTGCGCACCGGATGTCATCTAAGGCGGTGTTAACGGCATACTTGATGATATGGCTTCGGGATTGTGTGTTTGGAGGCGGATCTGGTGCTGTGGAGAGGGTACACCGGAACCTCATTTTGCCCGTCGTGAAATTGGTCTTTGGTCATCCTCTGGCTCTCCTCCCCGCGATGGTGTGTAACCTGTTGCGGGGTTTGAGGACCTTTGCTGATGATGTGATCCATGGGAGAGGTAGAAACGACAATTTCTCCCGGGCCGAACTACCATTCCATTATCTTATGGGGTGGTTGATTCTGCATCATCCGAACGTGATGAGTCCAGGTCCGGAGGAGGATCATGTTGAAGGTGATGCCTTTATCCGCCGCTTCTACAAGAGAAAGTGGTTACACACTGGCGTCCCCGTTTGCAGGAGAGTTTTGTCCTACCTTCAGGGGTGGGAGATTGTCAAGGTCGGCCCCATCTTTAAAGATTTCGAGGCTGACCAAGATTTAGACGACTCAGGTGAAGATGCGATTACTCTATCAAAATAGGGTTTTCGTTGGTTGCAAAGTATTCGGCCTTCTCACTTGGTCTATCGGAAACAAAATAGGTGTTATCTGGAGCCATATCTGCCCAGCCGGTTCGCTCGCCAGTTTGGCTATACCCAGCTAATGTTACAGAATCCCAGTAACAGTCTGGGGTTTATTGGGAGTTTGCTAGATAGAGTCCAGGGCTGGCAATATTATAATGTCGGGTGCACATGTGTTCAGTTTACTACGCCCGTTCGCAACCCTCGGCCACAGATCCTGTATTCGGCAGCTAAGCTGTATTGCGCCATGAATACTGTGTCACCTGGTTATGATAGGGAGACTAGTTTCATCATTGGAACTCAGCTGGAGGCCACGGCGAATATATTGATAGCGGCTCGGTCATATCATCCACCAGAATTGGTGGGATATCGGGCTGCTGCTGCAGCCTCAGTGAGAGATCCCTCTGTTGGGAAGATACGGGCCGACGCAGAAGCCGGTTCGTCTGTACCAAAAAGGCCAAAAAAACTACGACTCCAAAGGCTACGGGAATGCCGTCTGTAACGCCAGTGGAATCAGCTCTTGCTGAGGTAAAGAGTCCTCCGTAATTTTAGCTCATCTTCTCATTTTGGTGACTTGTGCTTTTCTTCTTGTAGGGATCATCGAAGAAGAAGACCCGTGTTTCAAAACCGGGTGTCAGTAAACCGAAGGAGGTGGCAAGCTCTTCTGACGAGCGCATTCCTCCGATGGTAATGTCTCCAATGGAGGAGAATCCTGAAGATGTTATTCCTGTGGAGGTTTTAGTATCTCCAGACTTTGTTGAAAGAGATGCGGAGGTTGCAGCAACTTCTGGGATGGTGCCAGCTGCCGTTGGGGCCTTGAACGTCGAGGGTCCAGCGAACATGGGGCTTCGTGATGATGAAGTGGAGTGGAGTTCGTCGTCTTCGGATGACGTCGCTCCAGAGTTACAAGAGTCTGTTGCGGAGGCAACAGATGCATTGGAACAGAGGAGAGGGTTGATTCCCCTCCTTGTCATGATAAGGGGAGGTCGGCTGCATCATTGCCGAGCCCTACCCCAGACTCGGTAGCGGAAGCTGAGGTGGCTACCGATCAGGAGGTAGCGACAGATCCTGTCCCTGTAAAGGGATTTGATGAGAAGACTCGTCTGGCGGTCCTGACTTCAGGGGCGAGTCAGAAGGCAAGTGTTGATCTCCCCGTTCTGCCAGGGGAGGTACTGGCTGCTGATAGCACGTTGGGGGCTGATGAGGTGGCCACTGACGTCGGAGGTTCTTCCGAGTTTGGAAAGGGTAAGGGTTTGATGGAACCCTCTGTTGCTCCTTCCACTTGGGGTACTATCTCGACTCCTGCCTCGGCTTCTTCGATTCCTTTGGCTCCTCGGGCTAGTAGTCAAGCCCCTGTTGATGAAGAGCCTGTTGATACCGAGGGTCCAGCCTCGCGGATTGAGGCAGGCGAGCCTTCTTGCGGTTCGCCTGCTAAAGCAGCTCCTCCGACTCCTGCTATGACACCGCAGGTGCTAGTGGATGCAGATGAATACGTGAAATTCATCATCGAGGCAGTGTATAAAATGCTGCAGAGGGGTGTATCGGCCGTGATGGACGCCAATGGGAGTTTTGCGGCGGCAAAAACTCTGGCAATGCCTCATATCAACCTGATCCATCTTCATCAGGGCCATGATCATATGGCCAATATTCTAGAAGCCTCAGTGGTCGAGTTGGACCACCGGCTTTCCAAATTGCAGCACATCCAACGAAACGACATCTCCATCCTGATAGATGCGGAGAAGGAGAAGCTGATCGCCGAGACTGACTCTTCTTACCAGGCCACTGTGAGTGTCTGGGAACGCGAAGTGGCTGAGGCTGAAGCTGCATTGGAGCGGTTGTCTCAGTCTACGCGGGAGACGGTGGAGGCGCGAGCTGCGTTGGACACTAGTATCACAGAGATTGACGCCCAGATTCGCCGCCTTGAGGACCAGCGGGCCCGATACTATTAGACGCCGAACGTGTCCAGGCTAAACACGTAGCATTCAAGAAGGAGGAGGCAGCTTTTACCCATCGGGCTTTTGCCCTGGCTCAGCAGCGGCAGCAGCTGGATGAGAAACATGAGAATGATACTTCTTCTGAGGCTATTGAAGCGATGCGTCAAGAGGCTGAACGTCGAGTCTTGGCGACTGTGGAGACTCAGGCGGCAAATTTGAGACGTCGAATTGAAGAGCTTTCAGCCAACCCTGGGGATGTTTAGGGCTTGTAGTCTCTTCTTTTTGTGTATTTGCAACTCTTGCTGGGGATGGTGTAGTCCTTTACTCTCTTTTTTTAGAAAATAAAGAAGTACACAATTTTCTGTGATGTGTTCACTTTTGCTTGTCATGAACTTTGATGATTTGTGTGGACCTATTATCTTTTACGCACCTTGGTTTTTAGGTACAGATAATAAGTTTGAAAGAACCAACATGTTTGCTCAAAGGTAATATAGACGTGGCAAATATGGGATTCAAAATGATAGAATCTTCCCACTCAGAGGTGTTATGGACGTGGTAGGAATGAATCTAGAGGATACGCGGAACTACTCAGAGGTAATGTGGACGTGAAAGTTCTGTGATTAATGTACGGCAATGCAGGGGTTTTTCGTACGGGATGTTTACTCAGAGGTAATGTGGACGTGGTAAACATGATGGGTAGCGTAGTCTTATGGGATGTAAGATTCCGCTTTGTAGGATGTAGGAGGACAACTCAGAGGTGATGTGGACGTGGTTGTCCTTCTACTGGAGGATGCTACGGAACAGTTGGGTTCCGGAAGCGTATGATTTTGTGGAAAGGAATTGCCTGTGAGCCCTGATGATTGGGTCCACAGATCCTCTGGTGGAAGCACATGTCTGAAAGATATCAAGAGTAGTACTTCTTTAGGAACTTGCCGTTGATGGGCATCATGAACAAAGTCCCCATTGGGTTTGGCGAGGCGATAAACACCGTTTGAGTATACCGTCTCTACGATAAAAGGTCCTTCCCACTTGGCTCGAACTTTTCTGGTGTCTTGTGAGTCAATACCATCGGCCTCCTGACTGCCAGAACCAGGTCGCCTACTTGGAAAGTCCTCTGCTTGACCTTCTTGTTGAAAGCCTGTGATATACGGGCTTGGTAAAGTTTGATGCGTTGTTGAGCTAGGAGACGCTTTTCGTCAAGTGCCTCCAGTTCCCGCAGACGACGACGTTGATTGTCCTCTTCTGTGAGTTAGTTTGTGATCGCTACACGGAGAGAGGGTATCTGGATCTCGAGAGGTAGTACCGCTTCACTCCCGTAGACCAGAGAGAATGGTGTGTTGCCCGTCGGGGTTCGTACCGTTGTGCTGTAGGCCCAAAGGCATTTGCCGAACTTTTCGTCCCAGTCGCGTTTGTTGGATGACACGACCTTTTTGAGCAGCCTGACGATAGTCTTGTTGAACGCCTCGGCCAATCCGTTTGCTGCCGGATTGTAGGCGGTTGATGCCACATTTTGAATGCGATTCTTGTCACAGAATCTGTTGAAAACATGGCTGATGAACTGAGGACCATTATCGTGGATGATCCTCCGGGGTACTTCGAAATGGTAGATGACGTGGTGTTTGATGAAGCTGATCACCCTGGAGCTTTTCACTTCTGCCAGTGGGAATACTTTTGCCCATTTGTAAAAGTAGTCAGTGATGGCTAGGATGAAGCGATGTCCTCTCGATGAAGGAGGGGTGATTGGTCCCACAATGTCCATGCCCCAAGCTTCGAAGGGCCAGGAGGCGACTGTAGGGTGTAGTTGTTCTGACGGTGTATGAATGAAGTCTGCGTGAAGCTGGCACGCATGGCACTTCTTAGCATATTCAACAGCGTCAGTGGCCATGGTTGGCCAGTAGTAGCCCATGCGTCGCAGTCGGTCCTGCAACTTAGGGCCAGGTTGATGGGCCCCGCAGGTTCCATTGTGAGCTTCTCGAAGGGCTTCGGCTGCTTCTTCGTTGGACAAACATCGAAGGAGAAGTCCATCGTAGGAACGTCGATACAGCATTTTAGTAGCAGTATCGTAGTAGAATCGAAGGGAGCGCCTCCTAACTGAGACAGCTTCTTTCAGGTCCTCTGGAAGAATTTCGTAGACAGCAAAGTCGATGAATGAGAATCTCCAGTCTCGGACATTAACACTGGCACTGGTTGACATGGCATGGGACACTCGTGAGCACAGGTTGTTTTTAGGACAGACCAAGTCTCGACCCACCACTGTGACGTAGTGTTGAGTCCCGAGGGGTGCTGCCAATGTGGCTGTGAGGCCAGCCAGAGCATCAGCCTCCAGATTTTGTAGATGAGGTACGTGTTCGATGAAGAACTCGGTAAAGGTTGAAATGATGTTCATTGCAACTTCATGGTAGGGGATCAGATCTTCATGGCGAACCTCGTATTGCCCTCTGACCTGGTTAACGACGAGTTTCGAGTTGCCGTAGGCTTCCAGATGATTCACTCCCAGCTGTTGTGCCAGCTGGAGTCCCATAATGAGTGCGTTGTACTCAGCAACATTGTTGGAGCACGACTTTGAAAGGGAGTAAGCACGCTGGATGACCAGCTGATCGGGGGAGACTAATACCACCCCCACTCCAGCGATGATTTGGCCTTTGGGGCCTGTTCTTGAAGCACCATCAAAAAACATCGCCAGACGGAGCCTTTTTCGGTGACGTTTGATTCTTGGACCTCATCCGGGATGTCTTCGTAGAGTTTTGAGGACTCTGGGATGGGGTGTGCAGCTAAAAAGTCGGCCAGAGCTTGACCCTTAACAGCTTTTTATGGAACGAATACCATGTTGTATGGCGTTAGCAAGATCGCCCATGTGAAAAGCCGGGAGTTTAATGATCCTGGCTTCGTCATGAGGACTCTGAGCGGATTGACTCGGGAAATGACATGAATTGTCTGGCCCGAGACATAATGACGAGTCTTTTGGATGGCAAATACCAGAGCCAAGCACTCCTTTTCAACGGGGTTGTACCGGTGTTCGGCCCCGATCAGAGTTCGACTGAGGTAGTAGATTGCTTGCTCATAGCCTGTATCGCTGTTCTGAGCTAGCAGAGCACCGAGGGAATGATCCATGGCACGGACGTAGAGGATAAATGGTTTACTGGCGACGAGTGCCACCAGGACTAGCGGGCTTGTCAGATAAGCCTTGATGTCGTCGAAAGTCTTTTGGCACTCCTCTGTCCAGACGTAAGAGACTCCCTTCTTCATGAGCGGAGTGAAGGGTTGACATTTGCCAGAAAGGTTTGCTATGAACCTCCGGATGTATGCCAGACGCCCCTGTAGGCCTCGAAGTTCTCGAAGGTTCTTCGGAGGGTCCATGTCGAGGATGGCTTTGGTCTTCTCGGGATCGACATGAATGCCTTTCGCCGTGATAATGAAACCTAGGAACTTTCCGCTAGAAACCCCCAGGAAGGATTTAGCGGGGTTCATCTTGAGTTGATGCGCCCGCATGAGATCGAAGACTATCTTGAGGTCTTGCAGCTGATCTCCTTTGAGACGGCTCTTGACTGCGATGTCGTCAACATAGCATTCGACTGTCTTACGAAGATGCTGACGGAAAATGGTGCTCATAGCTCGTTGGTATGTCGCACCAGCGTTCTTCAAGCCGAAGGGCATCACTGTGTAGCAGAAAACACCCTTCGGAATTCTGAATGACGTGTGTTTTACGTCATCGGGGAACATCTTGATCTAGTTGTAGCCTGAATACCCGTCCATGAAAGACATGCGTTCGAAGCCACATGTGTTGTCGATCATCACATCGGTGATTGGAAGTGGGAATTCGTCCTTCGGGCAAGCAGAGTTGAGATCCCTGAAGTCGATACAAACTCGTATTTTCCTATTCTTCTTGGTGAAAGGGACGATGTTGGCTACCTAATCTGGGTGTTGTTCTTCACGGATGAAGCCGTTGGTCAAGAGATTGTCCACCTCCTGATCAATGGCGTTCATGATGTCCGGACGGAAGCGTCGTGGTTGTTGTTTGATAGGCTTGGCATCAGGTAAGATGTTCAGCCTATACATCGCGATCTGGGGGTCAAGTCCCGAAATATCTTCGTAACTCCAGGCGAAGACGTCGATATACTCTTTAGCCAGCTGGATTAAAGATTCTCGGTCTTCTCCTTTTAGGCTTTTGCTGACGAAGATGGGTTTGGAAGAAGATCCATTCCTGAGGTCGATCTGCTCGACCTCGTCTTGGGTGGGAGATTCACGTAGTTCAAAACGAGACTCCCACTGTTCTTCCAGGCGTTAAGCCCAAGGTTCTTCTTTAAAGAATTATGGCATTTGGCCTTCATCTTCTTGAGGTTGTGCTGATGTCATGTTGGCTGATAGCACTTTCTTGAAGACTGATCCGATGCTGGTATCGGAATCCCACGTTGATGCTTCGGACGAATGAGAATGTTCTACCTCTTCTGCGTCTGAACTCTCAGGAGTTGACGGTAGCGTGACATAGCCTACCCCCCGTCGAGTTCTATTGTAGTAGTCATGCGGCTTTCCTTTAGGTGTTGGAAGCCGGAGAGGGAGACGTCGACCCTTGCCATAGTTCAGGCTTTTGTTGCTTTTTAGGTCGTAACCTATCTTTTGGATGAGGTACTTTGTCTTGTCCGTGTACCGATAGACTTGCATTCTGCCGGTATCTGGTTCTGGCTCGAGTGGCGGGAGGTCTTGATGACGCTCAACTTTGTCGAAGATGATGGATTCTTCGTCTCGATTCCGTGGCGGGACTATGTAACAGACCCCTTGGGACGGGACTACTCGATTTACATGATGGACGGTCGTTATTTGTGTTTGCAATGACCGTAGAGCGTTATCTAATGTATACATGGTATTCCAATATGGAAGACTAGAATAATTAAAAGACACTCTATTATTGATGAAATACGAGATTTTATCCCGCGGGATTACATTGTCCAGAGAGGGTGCATCTACATCAGCAGAGATATATTCCCCTAGCTCTTCGTCTATGAGTACTGGGGTAGGATTGGGAGAGTCCACCACAGCGTTGGTCTTAGAGTCCGAGAGGACAATACGGGCCTTTTTTGGCAGCTTGGATGGCGGCGGCTTGCCTTTAAGACGCACCTTCAGAGGTGCCTCCACTGTACCTCCGGTGATTGGCGCCTTCCCCTGTAGTTTTGCCACAAGGGGAGCCGATGTTTGAGGCGGCTTTTCCTTGAGCCGTATCTTCAGGGGAGCTTCAGGAGCAGCTGGTGCTTTCTCGGGCAGTTTAATGCTCATGGAAGGCAACTTCTGAGGCGGTTCTGAGTCGGATCTTCAAAGGAGCGTCGGGAGTGACCTCAGGCTCCATGTCCGGCTCTGCTGTCGTTTCTGCCTCATCGTCAGCATCATTGGCTTCCTCCTCGTCAGGTGACTTGTACAGGTCAGAATCGGTGAAGTAGGCTTCAATCCCTTTGAAGGGGTCGATGTCCGCAAACTCCGTCCGGATGACGTTGTTGGTAGACACGTACTTCATACATTGGTGGAGCATGGATGGTACCACCATGTACTCATGCAGCCATGGACGACCCAACAGGAGGTTGTAGTTGTCGTCGGCGTCCACGACATAACAAGTCACCTCAGTTCTGAGGTTACCGATATGGCACTTTAGTCGTATCTTGCCCAGTAGCTCGCTTTTGCTAGCATTGAAGCCACTGATAGTTGTATTGGAAGGCGCCAACCGGTACATTGGGATCCCCAGTGTTGAGAGCAGCGTCTTCGGGATGATGCTGAAGGAAGACCCCGGATCGATCTAAATCCGCTTCATCTTGACTGAACCGATATACCCTGTATAATACAGCGGCCTGTTGTGTCGGTTGTGCTTGAACAGCATGTCCTGTTGGGTGAAGGTTATATTGGGGATAAGCTTATCCGTACAGTGGCAGTGCGTACATGCAGTTGGGAGATCTTCAGGCTGCTTGACCTGACTGATGAAGGACTCCGCATCCTTCAAGGCTTCACAGAGAGCTTTGCGAGTGTCTTTGGAAAGACGAAGGAGCTCAAACAAAGAAAGGCGGGCAGGAGTATTGGCCAGTTGTGCCAGTATATCAAAGTTTTGGGCTTGGCTAGCCCCGAAGCATTCTCCTTTCGCAGAGGCCTATCGAAGCGGGCTTCTATCTGCTTCTGCTTATTGTCTGCTGGGGGCTTAGACGGGCCCTCCTCCTGGACAGCAGGGATGGTACAAGGAGGCACCACCTCGACGGCAGCTTCGTCGGATTGGGCATTCTGTTGTGAACGCGTCTGTACAGGAAGTGCCTCTTCCGCTGAGGAAGAGACCATGCGACAAGACTTGATCTTCCTGCCTTTGGATTTGGAGGTAGGGCGTACCTCCGGTTGAGTCACCTGGGAGACAAGATCAGGGTGAACCCATAGGATCTCTCCCCGAGATGTGGTGAGTGGGATGAGTCCACTCACGTTGTCACGAGTAGGTGGTAAGTTAACCACCTCCATTGTCGCCTTAAGGATGGGGACGATGCCATCTTGTGTTGTAGTTGGCGGCAGGGTACCGAACTGGAGTAAAACCACGTTGGCTGACACCGTATTCTTCTCGTAGTCGACGGAGATTACATCCGCATTGATCATGCGCTGGATGTAATTCTTGAGAACATAGCAGTCCTTGGTTGGGTGTCCGACAAATCGATGGTAGTAACAGTACCTCGGGTTGTCTACTTTCCCAACCTCGTCGGGACGCTTCGGGTCCGGCAGCTTGATCTTGTCACCCTGCTTCAGTATCTCAAAGAGTTGCAGGGTGTCTTCATCGTTGAACGAATAAACCTCCTTTGGCCTTGGTGCAAGTGGAGGCTTCTGAGTAGGTACCGATGCACCTTTTGAGGCATTGACAGTCAACGCCTATTTCCCCTTTGTCTCTCGTCCGGGGTTGTTGGCTGCAGGCCGTTTCCCCTTGTCCTCAAAGGCAGGGAAACTGACTCCCAGAAGACGAGCATTGGCCGCCTTCTTTTTTGCGGCTTCTGCTTCAATGATCAAGGAGCTCCAGTCGGGAGGAGGAGTAGAGTTGAGCCAGAGTTTGACTACAGGCAGCATGTTCATGCTGCAGGAGGAGAGGAGTGCATGTTCTGGCATGCCCGGTGGCAGTCTGAAGCAGGTCTATTGGAAGCGTTCGATGAACACTCGAACCGTTTCTTTCTCCTTCTGGCGTATCTCTATAAGGGACGCCATTGTCATGTCCTTTTCGCCGTCGTAGAAACGGTCGAGAAAAAGGTACGTCAGGTCGTCGAAGGAGGATATGGAATTGTCGGGGAGGCTGCAGTACCAGTCGTACGCCACTCCCTTCAGTGCCCCGACAAATATGCTGGTGAGTAGCGTATCCTCCTTCGGAAGATGTCTCGTCTGAGACTGGAAGTACGTCAGATAGCGACGAAGAGAGTCCTTTCCGTCATATGGCGTCAGTGTTTGTGGTTTATACTTAGGAGGATAAACCACTTTGTTCCACTCGAGGGGATAAGGCTGGGGAATCCCCATCTTTTAGCGCTCCTCTTGTCTCGTCTTGGACTCAAAGCGCTCGCGCAAGTCCCTGATCATCTCGACCACGTCTTCCATGGAGCTGGGAGTCAGGAAAGGTGGTACCACCTGAAGTTGAGCTTTTGAGGGCTCCGATGTCCGAGGTGCTTCTCGGCGATCCGTATCCAAGGATACCCGTTGAAGGGGTACACTTGATTCTCCATTGGTCCCTGGGCCAGGACCGGTAGAAGGTGTCTTGGCCAAAGCTGACCGTATCTCAAATACTGCTTGAGTCAGTGTTTGCTTGGAGGCAGAGTGGGTTTTGAGTCCTCCCTCTAATGTGTCCATGCGTCGAACGAGGTCTGGTGGCGGTGCATCAGACTCGGAATCACCCCCAGCCATGTATATTATCATGACACGGCTGGAAGTGGATGGATCGGTTGAGGCTTCACTCTCGGCTTCACTCTCTTGTAGGGGAGTTGCCTCTCCTGGAGATTCGTCCTGGCCACCCCCTGCTATGTTCTGGAGAACATTCTCGACGGGAGCATATGCAAGGGCCTGATTACCCTTGGTTCCGTCTTGAAGGACTTCTTCGTCTCCGAGACTCAGATCCGTGGGGGCTAGACTTTCCCCGGCTGTGTTCTGGGGGACACCCTCGTTTTGAAGGACAGGGGCTATATGACCCTCAGCCATGTTCGGGAGGCTGACTTCGAGAAGATCGGCCTCAGCTGTACTTTGGAAGACAGCTTCGTCTTCAGAAGGAGGCTCGACAAGGGTCTGACTACCCCCAGTTTCCTCCAAGATCTTCTTTCTCCCCCGAGTGCCTTGAAACACTCCAGAGGACGAGACACTTGCCTTGGTTTTCCTCGGCTGGCTCTTGGACGAGGACGAGAAATTGCCAGTCGTCTTTCGGACTGATGAAGAGTTAGAGATCACGTTGCATGAAGCAACCCTTGGCTCTTCTTTTGTTGACACCTTCTTTCCGAGGCGACGTCGGAGGGGTGTCGATGATTGCAGCCGCTGGAACACTGACTGCCTTGGTGGGACTGCCGCCTTGTAACAGCAGTTGATGGTGACCACAGCACAAGTGTGCCCTGTGAGGGGCGCATCGTGCTTGTCAGCCGACTCTCCTGATCGGCACTTGTGAGTGATCACGTTGCGCAGATCGTTGGAGGAGAGTGCCACCTTCGCACCCCCTTCAGGCGCATGGCAAGGCCAAGCGCCGGGGTAGTCAAGTGAATGCTGCGCCCCCTGATCTAACACCAAACAGGCGTCCAGATCAGTAGTGGGGGAACAACATTTGAAGTGACTTGAACGGACATTAGACGCACAACCAGAGGAGGCGCGGGAGTTCAAGACCACTGGATTTGCCTTACTCGACTTAGTTGTGCACATAATAGATGCGCCTAAGTGAGACAAGGACTTTGAAGGTTGGCTCATTTCTGGCACAGAAGCACCTGAGTCGACCTTGTACAACTTACCATCAGCAGTGCGCATGATTGTGAGCGCATGCTTCTGGCTCGCTGCTGTCATAGCACGTTTGGGGCGCATGGCCCGTGCTGCCTTGGGTTTCTTCGTACCAGTCCGCTGGGGCGCATAGTACTCAGAATCCAAATTCTCTTCGCCATTACAGCGAGTGAGTCTGTCAAAGACAAAGACCTTTTGTGGCACATCAGAGGTGATACATGAGGCATTGGCTGCGCCCTTGCTCCGTCGACGCATCTTCCTCGCCTGAGAGGGAGATGGCTGGGGAATGTGGTCAGCCGCATGTTTCCCCGAGAGATGCGCTGCACTAGTGGGCGCATCTTGGTTGCTGAGGATGTCAGCAGGAAGGAAAGGCTGGATCGGCGCATCCCCTTCGGTGGTGGTGCCCGAGGCGTCGACCTTGCGCACCCAGACTCGACGGGACTTCTTCGGCTTTGGCAGCCGCTTCGAAGGACTCGCACTTCCTTCAGAGATAAACTCCTCATACGCCTATTGATTGAGGCATACAACCAGCGTCTTGTGGGAGGAGCCCACCTTCACATCGTCGGATTGTGATACAGCTTTCTCGGTGGAGGAGAAAGAGGTCCTCAGCAGAGTCGCCAGCTTGTTTGCCATTAAAATTCTTTTATTGCAAATTTCAATACAAACAGAACAGTGTTACAATATGGGACTTAGATGTAGTCCTATTAGTACACTTTTGTTTATCTGGGACCCTTGTGCCGATGGAGTGAGTGGTAATGCGTTGACTCCGTTGACGATCTGACGACGGTTATCGATTCTCTGAAGGTCTGGATTGCTCTGGGTGCTAGAGCTTGCTGAGAGGAGGAAGACGTTGAGTGTCTGTATCTGCCTCTCTGGTGGTGTGTTCGTTCGTTTTTTCCGTTCGTGGGTGAGAAGGAAATGATCCCTCTATTTATAGCTTTACAGGCTGGCTGCTCATGCGCGCATATGTAGGGTGCACCTGGACGCGGAGACGTTATGTGGTGATTGCTGATGGAGGCATATGGATGCTGTGCCCTGATTGAGGGGTTGAATTCTTCATGCTGCTGTTGTGAGCTGGCACGTAGCAGAGGAAAAGATCTTTCTGTTGCTGAGATCTTGGATGAGTTGAGTCAAAGGACACGTGTCATCGACCCATGGCTCAGAGATCTCGGATTTGATGGGGAATGATCTGGTAGGATGCGCCTAGGATTGGGCGCATGAGGAGGCTCTGGCTCGTAACATTTGGAAGTCACGAACCATTCGGGGCGCATGGCTTTTGAGGCGCATGCGAGGCTTCAGTAATGACTTAACTCATGTCTTTCGGGATCAGAGAGAAGTCTGGGGCGCATGGCTTTTGAGGCGCATGCAGAGCTTTAATGGTGACTTTCCTTCTGTCTTTATGGATCAGTGAAAAGTCTGAGGCGCATGGCTTTTGAGGCGCTTGCAGATTTAGGCGCATGGCTACGGAGGTGCATGCGAGATGATTTGGTGGCCGTGTGGCAGTAGCCGTCGGAGGAAAGTAATGATGATGCTGACATTGGCGACGCTTCATCTTCTGAATTGTTTAAACTTCGGGAGGCGTGCTGCCAACTTTGTCAGTTCAGCATTTAATGTTTTTGACATTCGATGGACAGCGGAGTGGGCGCATCGGTTGGCATTCCACTAGGCGTATGGGGACGCATGGGGGCGCATCCCCTGTGATGTGCTTGGTGCTGAAGGGCACGTCTGTGTGATGCACTTGATGTTGAAGGGCGCGTCTGTGTGATGCGCGGTCTGACCAGCGCATCCGCTTCGTGACACGTCTTTAATGGTGCGACTGTTACGATCTTCGAGTGCTTTAAATAGCCGTTTTGACTTGGCTGAATTCGAAGCGTTCGGTTCATCCATTTAATACAAATTTATTACATGGAATTCGGAGAGCCATCCACTTGGCGCATGGGTTTGATTTGACCGGCCTATAAATAGTAGCATAGAGAGGGTTTGCTTCTCGTTCTCTCACGTTCTTCTGACATGAACTTGTTTACTCGGATGCATTCTGTTGATTAGATGCTCCCGAGGGTGAAGATGCGACGCAATATCTTCATTGATGCACTTGAAGGTGACTGTAACATCCAAAAGTCGGAGTCGAGGGCTTCTGAGGCAGGCAGAAGGTGCCTGTTGCATCCAAAGATAGGGCTGCCCGAGCCTCGTCTCCGTTATTCCGGAAGAGCCGTAGATCGGAATAGCGGTACTGCGGCTTTGGGGGCTCTTTCTTCCTTCAAAGTGGGTGTTGCCCACTCTGGTTGTGTTGAAAGCTGCTCCTTTAGCCGCGATTTCGATTGCGGTCTTCCTTGGTCTTTGGAGGCTCTTTCGAAGCCTCCCCTGGCCACAGGTTGGCTTGCGGTGCTCTTCTCTTCCTCGGTTTGGGGAGCACTTCCTCCAGCTAGAGGGTTGATTGCCACCCTCGTTCTGCCTAATGAATTCTTCATTAGTCGAAGCATTTAGACGGCGGTGAGCCTGGCTAGAAGAGCGGCATATAACTGGGCTGCTGAAGGGATGCACATAACCGAGCTGCCAAAGGGATGCACATAACTGAGGATGCACATGACTGAGCTGCTGAAAAGGATGCACCCTGCTGAGGGCGCATGGTGGAATGCGCCTGACTGAGGGCGCATGGTGATCGCTGTGCCTGGTTGTAGACTTAGGGTCTTTTCTTTTTGTAGAAGTTATCCTTTGTACAACCTTTTCTAGACATGTAATAGACTTTTATATGTAATAAAAAGTCCTATTTCGATGTCCCTATTTGTTGTTTTTGCTGTGTGAAGTACTTTGTCCAAGCTCTCTGGCGCATGTAGGGTTTGGCGCATAGGATTTCTGGTCCTGAAATTTCATGCTCTACACCTACTAGTAGCGACCACCCAGAACATGGAATATATAATTATATTGTAGATCTTTTATAAGATGTTAAAATAGATATTAATAAGTTGAAACAAGAATTAGACGGTAAACAGTTTTATAATGAAGGATTTAGTCAAAAGAACAGTACCCACAAGAATTTTAGGCCTTACAATATTAATATGTTAAAATATTCCTCTAAAGAAGAAAATAAAATAAATATAGAAGAAATCAATGAACAACACTATCATAATTTTCGTAGACCTCAAACTCAGGAATTACTAGGAGAAATTGAGGCACAAGTTGTTTACTACTTCTATAATAAACACTCCTCAACTATAGATTATTTTAAGTGAAAAAATATAGACGAACATTCAGACAACTCTCTAGATAATTCTGATAGTGAACTAGATCACTTTAATATTTTCGGCAATGAAGAAGCTTCTACTAGTGGAGTAGGTAGTAGTGGTGGGGAAATTGTTCCAGCTGCCCTTGAAGGTGTACCCTCTACTCAAATTGGATCTATTGGTCCTCCAGTAGAGAATCTTCTACCTTCCAAACCAATCACTACTAATTATCTTGCTTTTCGTCCTAAATCAAAATATTACAAAAATAATAATAACTGTGATAAAGATATTTCTGACGGACTCATCTTTAACTTAGATAACATTCCACACACAAAAAATACCAAAATATATTGGTAATTGGGGACAACAAATGGGAGGAATGTTATATCATTTACCAAGAAATATAAATACAACTCAATTTATCCATTATGCAACTAGTTTCTGGAAAGGTAGTGCCGGAGCATGGCTCAAAGGACTTCAATCTAATAATGAAAAGATAGAAAAGATTAGAAATATTAACGATGGACCAACGACCTTAGCAGAAATAATGGTTCTTGTACAAGCTGATTTCACGGGAGAAATAGGCAATGATGATAAAGACTACGAGGTCTTATTACATAAAATGATTTTGTGTGATATATGTTTTCTTGAAGGATTCGTAGCCAAGTATATAGGATTCATATTTTATTGGAAAACGATAGCCATAAAGATTTTTGGATTAAAGGTTTTGTTACAAAAATTTGATACCCATGGAATAATATTATAAAAGAGAACTATGACAAATTAAGAGGAAATGTTCATACCACTGGGATGCTTAAAAAAGCATGTATGAGTACTATATATGGAACAAATTTGTGAATAAACAGCGCAAAAACAAATGGATAAGACTATTAAAAAGTCTAGATTAGGCTATTCATGTTGTTCCAAATATAATGAAGATATTAATTTTAATTTCGGCTGCCCACCTGAATATGGAGGATGGAAAAAACCAAAAAAGAAATTCTTTAAAAAAGGATTTAGGAAGACTACATAGGAAAAAAAATAGAAATCTAGTTTTAAGAAGCAACATTTTCAAAAATTAGAAAAAGAAGAAGTTTATAAAAAGAAAGAAATTTCGAAGAGGGTGTAATTGTTTTAAGTGTAATAAAGAAGGACATTTTGCGAATGAATGTCCTAATAACATACAAACCATAGTTATAGAAGATCTAGATGCATATGGTATAAACATAGGAACCATTAATGATATTAATAGTGACACTTCAGCCTCTTCTATATATGAAGTAGAGTCGGTCTACTCTGATGAAATATCTAGCAATTCAGACGAACAATCTGATAGTGATATATATACTTCTATGAAGCATTTAAAAATCAATATGATTACTATAAACAAAACTCATAATCAAATAAGAATGACACTTTTTAATGATAATGCTATATTACCAAAAAAGGAAGGTATATCTGATGGATATACTCTTTATACTAAAAATATTTGTAGAATTAAGAGATATCATACTCTAAAAGTACCATTAGATATTAGAATATTTCTACCACTAGGATACTATGGTACGATACACAATATTTCCATGCATGCTGCTAAAAATATAATTATCACGCATTGTTTCATAGAACCAGTTTATAGAATTAATATTTCCTTAATAATGAAAAATACTTCTTTTGAAGAAAGAGAACATATAATAGAAAAATGTGATCCTATTGGATTGTTAGTTATACATAAATATTAAGATCTCCCTATTATAGAAGATACTTTACCTAAATGAAGTACATATTCTAATGAGTCTCAAGAAACCAGTTCTAGAGAACCGATTGACGGTTATTATGAATTTAGAGTTTATATGAACACCTTAGTCTCCGAAGAAATCTCTAACACTAATATTCCTAATAGTGGAGGAGAACAATTTGAAATAACTGATGAAGATTTAGAAATACTAAAAGAAGCTATACCACATTCTGACAAAAAAGAAGTTTGCAAACCTATTTCTTTATAATCCAGGTTTTTGAACAAACATACATATATATTTGAAAGACTGCAAGAAAATATTGAATTAAAAGGAGGTGAAGATTTTTCTTCCATTAGTCTTTTAGACAAAAGAAATGTAGAGAGATTGCAAAATATCCAAAAATGAGAAATTTACATATTGGTTTAATTCCTAAAAATTACAGGGCTTTTCCGAACAGGAATTGATACTCCTATTCTAGTCGTTTGTATGGATGAGAGAATTGTTAATAATCCTCTCAATAATATTATAGGAGGAGCTAAATCTAATCTTGTAAATAGATTATTTAGTATAAATATACATCCAGACTTTTCTATTAGTCTTGATGACCAAAATATAGAAAAAACATGTACTTTATCTGTTAACCTTCAAGGAATTGAGTTATTACCTGGATCTAAGGTAATTGGCATACATTGGGAGCATTGTTTGGGTTTAAATGATACCCCTACTTTTAAATCCAAAACACCAAAAAATCTGGTTAGATTTTTTGAAGTAGGAATGGGTAAAACCATACAACCAAGGCTTGTCGTAGTACCCCATTTACCCATTCCTACTAGTTAGATGACGAAGCATTTTGCTACCTTAAGAGAGTCATAGTTAATCCCGCCGTTCACCCGCACTTGGTTGAATTTCTTTACTTTGACATTCAGAGCACTGGGCAAAAATCACATTGCATGAGCATCCGCAGGGACCATTACAATGCTTTATTTTAATTAAACAGTCGGATTACCCTTGTCCGTGCCAGTTCTGAGTCGACTGTTCGACGCTCGGGGAAGGCCCTCTATGAGGGGGGCCGTTCCCGGTCTGTCACCCGGCCGGCACGCGGCGACCCGCTATCGCCGCGGAAGCAACTCGAGCAGTCCATCGGCAGCCGACGGGGTCGGGGCTGGGACCCCCATGCCCAGTCCTCAGAGCCAATCCTTTTTCTGAAGTTACGGATCCGTTTTACCGACTTCCCTTGCCTACATTGTTCCATTGGCCAGAGGCTGTTCACCTTGGAGACCGATGCGATTTTGGGTACGACAGGGCTTGGGCGGCACTCGGTCCTCTGAATTTTCAAGGGCCGTCGAGGGCGCACTAGACACCGAACGACATGCTGTACTCTTCCATCCGCTGGACCCTACCTCCGGCTGAGCCATTTCCAGGGTGGGCGGGCTGTTAAATAGAATAGATAACTCTTCCCGAGGCCCCCGTCGGCATCTCCGGACTCCCTAGCGTTGCCGTCAGCTGCCATGTCCATGCTCAAAAAATTTAACTCGATTCTCTTTTGAAACCCGCGCGGTGATGTGCTCTCTGACGGGCTTCCCCCGTCTCTTAGGATCGGCTAACCCATATGCAAGTGCCATTCACATGGAACCTTTCCCCTCTCCGGCCTTCAAAATTCTTATTTGAATATTTGCTACTACCACCAAGATCTGCACCAACAGTCGTCCACCCGGGCTCGTACCCCGAGTTTTATGGGGGCCGTCACGTCCTCCTACTCATCATGGCATGGCGATCGCCCCGATGGCCGGGTGTGGGTCGCGTACATAAGCGCCATCCATTTTAGAGGCTAGTTGATTCGGCAGGTGAGTTGTTACACACTCCTTAGCAAATTTTGACTTCCATAACCACCGTCCTGCTATCTTAATTGACCAACACCCTTTGTGGGTTCTAGGTTAGCGCACAGTTAGGCACCATAAACTGGCTTCTGGTTCAACCCGTATTGCCAGTTCTGCTTACAAAAATGGCCCACTTGGAGCTCTCGATTCCGTGGCGCGGCCCAATGAAGCAGCTGCACCATCCTACCTATTTAATGTTTGAGAATAGGTCGAGGGCGTTGCGCCCCCGATGCCTCTAATCATTGGCTTTACCCGATAGAACTCACACGCGGGCTCCAGCTATCCTGAGGGAAACTTCGGAGGGAATCAGCTACTAGATGGATCGATTAGTCTTTCGCCCCTATACCCAAGTCAAACGAACGATTTGCATGTTAGTATCGCTGTGGGCCTCCACCAGAGTTTCTTCTGGCTTCGCCCAGCTCAGGCATAGTTTACCATCTTTCGGGTCCCGACAGGCATGCTCCCACTCGAACCCTTCACAGAAGATTGGGGTCGGTCGGTTGTGCATCCCTCGAGGGGGATCCCTTCCATCAGCTTCCATGCGCCTTTCGGGTTTATGAACCCGTCGGCTCGCACGCATGTCAATTTCTTGGTCCTTGTTTCAAGACGGGTCGAATGGGGAGCCCGCAGGCAGGTGCCAGGAGCGCGCTAGTGCCCGCGAGGGGCACACTGAGACGGCACGCACTGCATCCCCGGTCATGCCGGTGGCATGTCCGCGGGCTGGATCGTTCACCCGAGCTTGGGCCGCCGGAGCAGCCCACAATGGTCCGCGCACTAAGCTGAGTGGCGGACCAGCCGTTGAGGATCGTTCCGCATCCAGCCGGTGCGCATCATTGGCCCCCATCCGCTTCCCTCCCAAAAATTTCAAGCACTATTGACTCTCTTTTCAAGGTCCTTTTCATCTTTCCCTTACGGTACTTGTTCGCTATCGCTCTCTCACCGCTATTTATCCTTGGACAGAATATCTATCGCCCGATTGGGGCTGTATTCCCAAACAACCTGACTCGTCGATAGCGCCTTGTGGTGTGGAAGGGTCTAGGCCGAACGGGGCTCTCACCCTCCCTGGTGCCCCTTTCCAAAGGACTTAGGCTCGGTCCGTCGCTGAGGACACTTCGCCAGACTACAATTCGATCGGCAAGGCTGACCGATTCTCAAGCTGGGTTGTTCCCGGTTTGCTCGTCGTTACTAGGGGAATCATTGTACGTTTCTTCTCCTCCACTAATTGATATACTTAAACTCAACGGGTAGCCCCGCCTGACCTGGGGTCGCGTTCCGATCGAAGGTGCGGTGCGTGCTCTCACGGTAGGGGGTTCCTTGCTCGGGGCTATATGATACAATCGGTCGCCCTTTTTGAGGGTCGAGACACGGTGAAGGAGCCGTATGTTTCATCGTCCACTACTCGTCGCGCCTTGCCCGACGATGGCCCGCACTTCGGCCCGTCGTGCACGAGGCACAGTGGGCCAATCTCCACGTCCTCACAGCTTCTCCCTCCCGGAGGAGAGGAGGGGTGAGAAGCGACACAAGACGTGACACCTAGGTAGGCGTGCCCTCGGGCATGAGGCCTCGGGCGCAACTTACGTTCAAAGACTCAATGGTTCACGGGATTCTGCAATTCACGCCAAGTATCGCATTTCACTACGTTCTTCATCGATACGAGAGCCTAGATATCCGTTGCCGAGGGTCGTACAAAATTACAATATTGTTAGGTACGCGGGGCTCCTCCTCGTTGGGGGAGCAGCTGCGCTCAGTATACAGTGTTCCTTGGCGCCTACCGCGTATGGGGTTCGTTATGCCGTCGCGCCAGCCCGGGCACATGTGCCGTCGGGACGGTACTGTGTCCGAGGCCGACGGGACGCGCGGGGGTGCCCTGCCCAAGGACGGGGAACTACATTGTTGACACGTTCTCGGTCGTCCGATGGTTCGGTTATCAAAAATGATCCTTCCGTAGGTTCACCTACGAAAACCATATTACGACTTCTCCTTCCTCTAAATGATAAAGTTCAATGGACTTCTTGCGACGTTGCGGGCAGCGAACCACCCCCATTGGTACGATCCGAATATTTCACTGGACCATTCAATCGGTAGGAGCAACAGACGGTGTGTACAAAGGGCAGGGACGTCGTCAACGCGAGCTGATGACACGCGCTTACTAGGAATTCCTCGTTGAAGACAAACAATTGCAATAATCTATCCCCATCACGATGAAATTTTCAAAAATTACCCGAGCTTGTCGGCCAAGGCTATAGACTCGTTGAATACATCAGTGTAGCGCGCATGCGACCTAAAACATCTAAAGGCATCACAGACCTATTATTGCCTCAAACTTCCATGGCCTAAGTGGCCGTAGTCCCTCTAGGAAACTGGCCGCGGAGGATGCTTCCGCATAGCTAGTTAGCAGGCTGAGGTCTCGTTCGTTAACGAAATTAACCAGACAAATCGCTCCAGCAACTAAGAATGGCCATGCACCACCACCCATAGAATCAAGAAGGAGCTCTCAGTCTGTCAATCCATACTATGTCTGGACCTGGTAAGTTTCCCGTGTTGAGTCAAATTAAGCCGCAGGTTCCACTCCTGGTGGTGCCCTTCCATCAATTCCTTTAAGTTTCAGCCTTGCGACCATACTCCCCCCGGAACCCAAAAACTTTGATTTCTCATAAGGTGCCGACGGAGTCCTAAAAGCAAGTTATGTCGATCCCTGGTCGACATCATTTATGGTTGAGACTAGGACGGTATCTGATCATCTTCGAGCCCCCAACTTTCGTTCTTGATTAATGAAAACATCCTTGGAAAATGCTTTCGCAGTTGTTCGTCTTTTATAAATCCAAGAATTTCACCTCTGACTATGAAATACGAATGCCCCTGACTGTCCTTCTTAATAATTACTCTGATCCCGAAGGCCAACACAATAGGACCGAAATCTTGTGATGTTATCACATGCTAATATATACAGAGCGAAGGCTTGCTTTGAGCACTCTAATTTCTTCAAAGTAACAGTGAGGCACGACCCGGCCAGTTAAGACCAGGAGCACATCGCTGACAGAAGGGACGGGACGACCAGTACTCACCGTGAGGCAGACCGACCGGCCCATCCCAAGGTCCAACTATGACCTTTTTAACAGCAACAACTTAAATATACGCTATCGGAGCTGGAATTACCACGGCTGCTGGTACTAGACTTATCCTACAATGGATCCTCGTTAAGGGATTTAGATCGTACTCATTCCAATTACCAGACTCAATGAGCCCGGTATTGTTATTTATTGCCACTACCTCCCCGTGTCAGGATTGGGTAATTTGTGCGCCTGCTCAATTAGTATTAGAGCCGAGCCATCCTTTGTAAGTAAGTATATTTAATGTCAGCTTAAATACTTTGTTCTTGAATATGTAGCATGTGTTGAATGGAAACTTCTTTCTTATGTTTCTATATATTTCTTGTTCAAACCCTTACGCATGGTGTAGGAAACGAACCAATGTTGTGATCTAGTTCTGTAAAGCGGTGGTATAGGTTTGTGGTTCTGATTCGAGACCTAACCCAACCATAAATCCATGGTATCCCACCCCTATTTTTGCGTAGCGAAAGCGACTGTAGCAATTTGGGATGGGATAATGAGCTACTACGATAAGCCGCAGAACTATGGGTCAAAATAGGATAAGACAAAGAAATATTATAACCATCTTTAAGAAGTTTCCTGGATACTAAGCGCTTACATATTCAAGAACAAATATCTCTTCACGAATCATAATCAGTCATCAATGGCAAAAGAGTTTATTTACACAGACACACATCAATGTTATTTTGATCTTCAGAATAGTTATGAACACATTATGCCCGCACCTACTAGTAATGACCACCCGGAACATGGGATATATAATTATATTGTAGATCTTTTAGAAGATGCTAGAATAGATATTAATAAATTGAAACAAGAATTAGACGGCAAACAGTTTTATAATGATGGATCTTTCATTTTCAATTGGTCAAGATGTTGCTTTACTTCGGTTTGGATCTTTCGTTTTCAATTGGTATCAGAGCCGAGCCCTCCTTTGTAAGTGAGTATATTTAATGTCAGCTTAAATCCTTACCAAAAATTGGTACAATCTAGAAATGGAAAAAAGAGATAAACAATATGGGATAGATTTAATGGGTGTTATAAAGCAATGCATGTAAAAGATATCAAAGATGAGGGCTACTGGCTGTTACAGATTGAAAAAACATTACTAGATGAAAAACAAAAAAATATTTCCTTGAACAAAGGAATACTGATGTTCAGCAGTTAGTTTCAAAAATCATCAATTGTTCATCATCTTCCCGATTAATTGCCCTTAGTACTAGAGAAAGATATCTTTTTTCTGGAAATACTACTACACAAAAGGAACTTAGTAGAATCATATCCTATCTTAGACCAAATGATCTAGTTAATTTAAAATGAGTGATGTTCATTCTCTTCTCAAATTACTAGATATAAAGACAAAAATTGGAAGAATTTCATGCTGAAATGATAGTCCAAGAAATGATATCTATGTACAAACAGATGCATATCGATGATGACAGATTACTTATTTTATAAGATTAGAAGATACTGAAATTTGTAAGTATTTTGAGGGTGGGGAAGTTATTTTGAACAAAAATAAGGCACCTAGAATTATTGCATGTTTTGGAGAAATTCAAAAATATAAAAATCATATTCGAACAGGATTATCCATAAAATATATATCAACACTATCTGTTCCAAGGACTTTGAAGATGCATTCTAGAAATATGTGTTAAAGCAGCCACTGAGCAATCAACAAAATTTTAGACTATTTTTCAGTTCAATATTTGGAGCATCTGGGAAGAAAGGCAGTACGTCAAATTATTCCAGTCGTATCAGATTTGGTAAATGGATAGACTTACTAATGAACCTAGCCATGAATATATAGAATTCTCAAAGACTGTATTTGATGAAGAAAGGAAAAGGATTCAAGCTGCTAAAGAATTATTTGATATGGCCCTAAACTATTCTAGTGAAGAAGTGGACGTCGTTACTTCAAAGAATATACTGCTTATCGATAGATTAGTAAAACATGATGATGATCAGTATTTGAATGCCTATTCTCATATTAAAAATTTCATTGACAACCAAAGTCTAGGGCGAATTGGACAGATACTACTAAAATATGCTATATTAGCGACGTTGTTTTGCGACGGAATAAAATACCGTCGCTAAATATGTAATATAGCGACTCCCTTCTATTGACATCGCAAAACGTCGATGAATAGCGACGTTCAGCGACAATAGTTAAATTATGTCGCGGAATAGCGACGTTCAGCGACATATTATTAAAATATGTCGCCATATATTAAAATGGTTGCGACGTTTAGCGACGTCGACTGTTGACGTCGCTAACCTTTTTACTTAGGGCATAGTCCTGTTTCCTTTTTCCCCCTCACTCGAAAACTCAAAAATTTCATAAATTTCCTACGAGCTCTCGGCGACTCCCTCCCCCCGGCGACTCCCTCCCCTCACCCGGCGACTCCCTCCCCCTCCGACGACCCCTACCCCCCCGTCGAGATCCTCCTCCCCCAATCCATTTTCCCTCGAGCTCTCGGCGACTCCCTCCCCCCCGGCGACTCCCTCCCCCCCCCGGCAACCCCTACCCCCCGTCGAGCTCCTCCTCCCCCAATCCGAGCTACTCCTCTTTTCCAGTAAACCCTGACCTAACTCCTACTCCTTCTTCTCTCCCCCCACACACACATACAAATACACACACACACACACACACGGACACACGGACACAGACACGCGGACACACTGACACATACACACACACACACAGACACACACGGACACACACACAGCTATTATGTGTGTTTGAGTAGGGATGGCACTTGATATCATTCAGGTATTAGATTGTCTTGTCTTGCCTTAGGAATAGGTGTTAACCTATATATGTAATGGGTTTATCCATCTTGATTTAGCACTGCCTAGTATCAGTCCTCTTGGGGATTAGGTTTAGTGATGAGATTTGGGGGCTTGAGTTTATTTAAGTGTCTTAACTACCAAGTGCATGTACTGATTACTCCTTACAGTTCAGTATGAGATTTGGATAGTTTTGGTGAGGGATAATGTACCTGGGGGCCTGACCTTGTACTATCCAGACTTTGTGCAGACCATGGGTACTTGGTATGAAGCCACTTCTTGCATTGATCTCATTCTTGATCTATTTAATAACCATGTATTGTCTCTTTGACAGATCTTTCTCCTTTCATGCGTGTGTGAGTGTTGGAGAGATAAAGAGGAAATTTGGGAATAAGGTTAGAGAAAGTTGGTAATTCTGGGCTTGAGTGATAGAAAGGATGCTTGTGTGAGTGAGTGAACATATGAGAGTGTCAGTGAAGAACCTGTAGTAGTAGTAGGAGCAAGGAATTAGTCATAAGGAGAAGGGTTGGCTACGGCCACTTGGCCATTTGGCTTGAGAGTGGATGAGAAAAATTAGAGAGTGCAGTGTTAGTATCAGTTAGCTACAGTGATGGTATCAGTAAGGGTGTCATGGTGCAAGATGTGCATATAAAATTGGATAGATACATAAGTTCTAAGTATATTATATATATATATATATATATATATATATATATATATATATATATATATATATATATATATATATATATATATATATATAGTGGAATATAGTGAATGGGAATGGATGGTTCATGATAGGCAATGGATGAAGGGATTTGGTTAGTGCACTCTGTTTAGAATGTGAGAATGGTGCTAGTGTAATAAGAATATAGAAGAGAGCAGCAGTAGTAGGTTCTTCCATGCCTTTTATGCAATGCAACAGGTTGGGGGATACCAGGGAAGCCCTGCAGGCAAGAGAAGGCCAATGCTCACTGCTCTTAGGCAAGGACTAGTGGTAAGGTTAGGGGGAGTAAGGTATATGTGTGTGTATGTTAATTATCTGTGTGTATGAAGAAAGAGCTTAAATTGGTGTGGGTGTATAGTTGTGTACAGAAAATAGTGTATGTCCCTGTTTTCTAAAGGAAGCAGCTATGAAGAGTGAGATGAGTGTGTACAAGAGCCAGTAGGCAGGCAGGGGTCATCCTAAATCAGTGTGTACTAGTAAGATATGTATAAGATTTGTAGTTGATAGGGGATTTTGGATAGTTTTAGCTTGGTTAATGTTCTGGTTGTGAGGTTTGGCATGGTTTAGCTATAGTTGACCTAGATATTGAGTAATGAAATCAAGTTGACTAGTGGACCCATTTGACTAGTTTACCAAGGTTTGACTATCTAGCTAAGCCTTAGGATATTAGGCACTGGAGTAGGCTTATGCATAATGTTTTAAAGTACATGATGGCTACACATATCTAGCCAAGTGTAGGTAAGGATTGGGTATCTCAAGATACTAAGTTATAAGGTAAATATAGCTACACATATGTGTATGTGTGTAGAGTTGAGAGTAATTGATTAGTGTGTGATACTAAATGTATATGGGGACATTATATTCATGGGGTCTTAGATATCGATTGTAGGTGACATTATATATATATGGTCTGGCGATATCGAAACAAATCTAGTGTGTCTGAATGAGATATCGGTTGTAGTTGACATTATATTCATGGGGTCTACTTGACTTTGTCATGGGGTCTTAGATATCGGTTGTAGGTGACATTATATTCAAGTCTTGAAAATTGATGTTAAGACAATTTTCAACTTGACCCTGGCGATATCGAAAAGAATCTAGTATGTCTAAATGAGATTGGCATCAGTAAGAATCAATAGCGTATGTGTACACGTTGGATGCACAAGAACTTATGTGCGATATAGCATGGTTATTAGTAACTGTCCGCTACTAATGTGTGTCCCATAATAAGACATAATATATGAATTTGTGCCTATTGGATAATGTGTGTCCATCTTTGCAGAATTATTTCCAAATGGATATGAATTACTACTTGCGGAATCGTTTATGGATATACAATCATCGTCCTGATGATATGTGTGGTGTGCGGGATGAATACATAGCGGGAGTAGAGCAGTTCCTGCAGTTTGCTAAGGCGTTCCCTCAGTACATGGACGGCACCAAAATTAAGTGTCCGTGTGTGAAATGTCATAACGTGAAATATTATCCAGAAGTGGAAGTGACATATCATTTGTACTCGAGGGGTTTCACGCCTAATTACTATCAGTGGACCGCACACGAAGAACTTGTGTCTTTAGTATCAGAGCCGGAGCCTTATGTTGAGCCGTATATGCATGCAGGACCTAATTTTGCTTCAGATAATCATGCATACGATGACGGGCGCATGAACATGGTTTTCGACACTACGGGGCCTAGTTTCGTTCATGATGCAACTGAGAAGGCACCGAATGTCGACAACTTACCCGATCAGAGACAAGTTTATTAATGGGTTTAGGTTCAAGTCAACAACTTGTCCGATCAGAGACAACTTTGTGGATCTCGATTCCACCAAAAACAGCTATTTGTGTATCAGATCTTCGAACTACAAAGATGTTGATGCGGACAACGATTTCTATGGCATCATACATGAGATTATGGAGCTGACATATAGTTATGTAATAGAGCCTGCTAAGATTGTGTTATTCAGGTGTGATTGGTTCGATCCGATTGAAGGTCAAGGTTGGAAATTAGACAAGTACGGTCTTGTGGATATAAACTATCGGCGTCGATATCAAACCTGTGAACCATTTGTCCTATCAAGTCAGGCTCAGCTCGTGTACTTCACAAGTTATCCTAAACGGAGAACAACAAGGTCGGACTGGTGGACAGTATGCAAGAACAAAGCTAGAAATACCTTTGAGGTTGATGATATAGCTTATCAGGAGGATGAACTACCTCTTGTAACAAATATTATAGAAGTGGACACGACGGAAGTTCCTCATTACACATCTAATTGTGTAGAAGAAGTAGAATTATCTGAAGAGGAAGATGCAGATGAAAGTAAAGATGTAGAGGAGGAAGAAGAAGAAGAAGAAGATGAAGAAGAAGATGAGCTAAACGAACTAGATGAATTTTCAGAAGAGGATTAAATCTGTACGTTTGTTTTATCATCATATTTGACACTTTAGTGACACTTTTATCATATAAATCTGTGACACTTTAGTGACACTTTTATCTGTGACTATGAGATTTTTTAAAAATCTGTGAAGTCTATCATAAAAATATGTATATTTGTTTTATTGTCATATGTTATTATCAGGTATGACTAGACCCGGAGGAGGACGACGCGGAGGATATTATTTTAGGCAGTCCCGTCTGCCTCGGGCTGGGGATGCAGATTCCGTACCCTTATCCTCATCTCCAAGTACGCCAATGTACCGTTCTGTTCCCGGTCCATTACCGGGACAGGACAGTTCCAGCAGGTTGGCGACTCCTCCCTCGTCATCCAGCATTCATGATCCCGCGTCCAGCATTCCTCCCGCATCCAGCATTCCTCCTGTCGACGGCTCCATGGGGAGAACCGATGCCGAGCATATGGAGGACGGCGATCAGAATGATCCTGTCCAGGAAGGAGGTGAGGGCGACCCTCCATGCGCTCCCCCGGACGAGACGCGTATGGAGATTTGGACGGACGGGCCTACGAAGTAAGTTAATTAGTTAATATATATTTCTCAAATGATTATATGTACATATATCTTCATAAAATTTATTATTGTATAGATATCGGCCTCCTGCAGTACAGAGACAACTGGGGTTATTTCTGAGGCAGCACTATGGTGGGCCTTGGATTAACTACTCAGATGCTCCCAAAGATAGGAAGGCCTTTTGGTTGGCCCACTTTAAGGTAAAAAATTATTTATTTATAAATTTTAATAATCATTTGTGTATATTATATAACTTTTCTATTTTACTTCTTGTAGAGGACCTATTTCTATCCACCACACCGGGCGGCGAAGATCGAGGCCCAATTTTCTGTCGTTGTAGGCAAGCTCATCCGTGATGCGATCCACGACCAGAAGTCTCCTGATCGCTCCGAAAAGATGATCCATGGTTGGATCACGCCAGAGCAGTGGACTGCGATGAAGGCTAGATTCGGCGAGGACAGGTACCAGGAGCGGTCTGACAAGGCCAAGGTGGCGCGGTCGAGCGCCAGTAAGTGGTATGGTGGCTCCATTTCGATGACGAAGCATTTTCGTCGTCTGGTACATTTTCTATGAGGGACATCATTTATACATAGTTGGATAGAATATTTAATACTAATAATAGATAATATATTTTAACATGTAAAAAAGGGTGATGATCCAAACATGGTGACCGTCTTCCTGGTCACCCATCGGAGGGCTGGAAAGTTCATTGACGAGAGGGCGACGCAGGCATATGTACATTTATTCTTTATATTAATTTACTATAATTTAGAAAATAGGAAAATAGATATCAATATAGACTTTAGCAAACACTTACACGTTAGCAAACATTGTTCTAGGCCGAGTTTCTTCGGCTACAAGAGGAGGCGGCTGCTGCTGCTAGTGCGCCAGCAGAGGGAGGGACTGGTACTTCCTTCCAGCCGCCTACAGCTCCATCGCTGGATGACCTCTGGATGACCGTCGTTGGCGGTCTTCAGAAGGGTACGTACTACGGTACGGGATCCTACGGCAGCTATTTGGCTTCAAAGTCATCCCGGGCCCCCTCTATCAGTGCGCAGTCTCCAACTTTACAGGCGTCATCATGAGCTCAGGATATTGGTCGTCAGCTCCATGAGCTACGTCGCGAGTTGCAGCAGCAGATTTCTGAGGCAGTTGGGACAGAGCGATGATCCGATGATCACCGGACGATTTGATGCAGTCGACCGCAGTATACAGGAGCTGATGAGTCTACAGCAGGCTACAGCTGCCAGCTTGCACACGCTCACCGAGTCTACGCAGCGCACAGAGCGTAGACAGGTCGAGCTGGTGGGATCGCAGAGGACCGTGGCTGCCTCACTCACCCAACTACATACTTCTCTTGAGGAGAGTACTCAGAGGATGGTGAGTACCCTTGCTGCACATGGTGACCGACTGCAAGAGCTGGAGCAGATACGCCCTCCCGGTCCATCGACGGTGCCGACTCCAGACGTTGCACTGCCTCCTACTGCCCCTACGGTACGGCTCACACAGGAGCAGTATGTGTACATGCTATCCCAGATGCGCGGCAGGGGTCCTCAGTGATCCAGTAGATATTTTTTTATCATCTTTGTATGTATTGGCCCTATAGGCCCATTGACCGTTCTGTACACTGATTTTTATTATTATTTGACTCTGTTGGACATGTATGTTTGTAATATTTAATTTGTTGGTATTTCATTGAGTACATGTATGATATTTAGTTGTAGACTGTTATGATGGGAGACTGTTATTCATCTATTAGTTGTAGACTGTTATGATGGAAGACTATTAATTATGATGATATCTGCGACGGGGATGACAAATATACCTACACTGGATTATAAGCGATGATCTGATATACAAAGGAGGTGCGGCCCAAATTAAAAAAAATATAATATGTATTTTTGTGATGATGTGTGTCTGTGGTTACAGTGTATGTGAAATGCAGTATTCAGAACCAGCGATAGTTTCGATTACTGTTGTATGTTTTATCTTGGACAGAAAGAGCAACAGTTCAGGGTGTACTTCTGAGAGCTTCATTTTTACATCCTTTACTCTCTCGGGACGTCGTACAGGATCCCGAAAAGGTGAAGGACATGAAGATGAAGCTCTGAGAAGTGCACCCTGAACTGTTGCTCTTTCTATCCAAGATAAAACGTAGAACAGTAAGCGAAACTGTCGATGGTTCAAACACTGCACTTCACACACATTAAACAAAGACACACAGCATAACAAAAATACACATTATATTTTTTAAATTTTTTTCAGTATTCTGCGACGGATAGCGACGGATCTGCGATGTCTAGCGACGTATAGGGACGTCGCTAATACGTCGCTAATTAGCGGTGTTACGTCGCTGTACGTCGCTACTTTGCTGACGTGGCAGGCATGCCATGTCATCACATAAGTAGTCGCTAAGCAGTCGCACTACGTCGCTAGTTTTGCGACGTACAGTTTTCTTCGCTCTCCGTCGCTAACTTTGCGACGACCCAGCGACACGGCAGTTACGTCGCAAACAGCGACGTAGGGCGACGAATTTGTCATCTGCGACTAGCTTTTTTGCGACCTTCATTTTTTATCGCTAAAGTCGTCGCTAAATACTTTAGCGACGTATTTTTCTTATTAGCGACGTATCTGGATGTATTTAATCTAGCTTATTTTAGTAGTGAGATGGCGAAAGATGATTTCTGGCTAAAAGAAGACTGTTCGGTCGAGACGCAAGTAGAAGAAGAACGCAAAGTAGACTGAAAGCATGGTGGGACTACTACTAATTCCAATGCCAAAAAAAATTTGATTATGAAGTTGTCTGTAGAAGATTAGGTAGATAGAAGAAAAACCAATAAGCGGCCTAGAACTGAGTAGGAAAAAGGCTATAAAAATGGAGATTAGTACTTGAAAGATGGCTAAAGATGCGTATCGGTTACTGCTTACCTCCACTAACACCACCATCAACACCGCCATCATATGATTCCTTGACATGATTCTCTGAAGACAAGATGTGACATGATTCCTCCTGATCGAAGTGACCTTATTCCCTCTAACGGAAGTGAGCTTATTCCCTCTGACCGAAGTGACCTGATTCCCTCTGAACGATGTGACATGATTCTCTGCTGCAATTATAGTTTACCGCCTGGTGCCAGTTTTTGTCTACCTACTAGTATGTTATAAATAAGAAAGGATGGCTTTATTTTGGAGTATCGAAGTTGGGAGCAAGAATCTTCTGGCTTAAACTTCTGTTTGGTGTGCCTTTTCATCTTATTTTTCCTCTTCTTCAACCACTTGTAAATTTCCTCCACTTGTAAAATATGTTTGAACCTGAATAAAATGGTGTGACGACGTTGCTTTCCTTCGCTTTGGATCTTTCATTTTCAAGAAGTTGCTTTCCTTCGCTTTGGATCTTTCGTTTTCAATTGGTATAAGAGCCGAGCCTGCCTTTGTAAGTAAGTATATTTAATGCCAGCTTAAATACTTTGTTCATGAATCCTTTGATTTTGATAAGGATATCATTATTGGGTGTATAGGGTAGAGGTACTCCAAATAGTCTCATAGGTCTAAACACTGGTTGATTAATTGTAGCAAAAAAATTTCCTGGTGGACATTTGAGCTATTCGCTCGATGAATATTCTATCTAGCATCTTGTGTGTTCGCCTGAGAATGGCTGTTCGCCTAAAAATTTTGGGGTTTGTTCAACCACAGCATCAGTTTCACCTCTTTTTGTCTTTTTTGAGACCACATCTTCAAAATTTTTTGTCTTTTTATTTCGTCAAATAGGTCTTTGAATTTATTGTAGAGATTTTCATCCATGGTTTATAACCTGGTAAGAGTATCAGCTAAGAAATTAGTATAGCCCGAAATATAATTGACATCATAGTTAAAAATTTCTAAATACATGTCTATTCTAATTCTTCGAAGATTTTCTTCGGAATTGTTAATAGTTTTCTTTTTTAGAAATTGTGCTACTGATTTATTGTCTGTTTCAATCATATAATGTCTATATAAAATATAGATTTTTAAGCTTTTAATAGCAAGTTTAGCAGCAAGTAATTCTTTATCATAAGTAGAATATTTTATCTGAGTTTTAGTAAACTTACCAGAAGTTTAAGCAACAATTTCTTTATGTTTAGCAATAAGAACTCCTGGTTGTTTTTCAGTTCACTATTTGGAGCATCTGGGAAGAAAGGCAGTACGTCAAATTATTCCAGTCGTATCAGATTTTGGAAATAGATAGGCTTACTAATGAACCTAGCCATGAATATATAAAATTCTCAAAGACTGGATTTCATGAAGAGAGGGAAAGGATTCAAGCTGCTAAAGAATTCTTTGATATGGCCCTAAACTATTCCAGTGAAGAAGTGGACATCGTTACTTCAAATAATATACTAAGGGTCACCTTTTTCTATTATATATTCTCTTTCTTCAAAAGAAGTATTTTTCATTATTAAGGAAATATTAATTCTAGAAACTGGTTCTATGAAACCATGTGTGATAAATATATTTTTTGCAGCATGCATGGGAATATTGTGTATTATACCATAGTATCCTAGTGGTAGAAATATTCTAATATCTAATGGTATTTCTAGAGTATGATATCTCTTAATTCTACAAATTTTATGAGTATATCAAGCTGATATACCTTCCTTTTTTGGTAATATAGCATTATCATTTAAAGGTGTCATTCTTATTTGATTATGAGTTTTATTTATAGTAATCATATTGATTTTTAAATGCTTCATAGAACTATATATATCACCATCAGATTGTTTATCTGAATTGCTAGATATTTCATCAGAGTAGACTGACTCTATTTCATATATAGAAGAGGCTGAAGTGTCACTATTAATATCGTTAATGGTTCCTATGTTTATACCATATGCATCTAGATCTTCTATAACTATGGTTTGCATGTTATTAGGACATTCATTTGCAAAATGTCCTTTATTACACTTAAAATATTTACACCCTCTTCGAAATTTCTTTATTTTTATAAACTTTTTTTTTCGAATTTCTGATGTTGCTTCTTAAAACTAGGTTTCCATTTTTTTCTAGTGATTTTATATTTAGTCTTCCTAAATCCCTTTTTAAATAATTTCTTTTTTGGTTTTTTTCCATCCTCCATATTCAGGTGGGCAGCCGAAATAAAAATTAATATATTCATTATATTTGGAACAATATGAATAGCCTAATCTAGACTTTTTAATTGTCTTATCCATTTGTTTTTGCGCTCTAGTTTGTTCACAAATTTGTTCCATAGTACTCATATAGGCTTTTTTAAGCATCCCAGTGGTATGAACATTTCCTTTTAATTTGTCATAGTTCGCTTTTATAATATTAGTCCATGGGTATGGAATTTTTGTAAAAAATCCTTTAATCCAAAAATCATTATGGCTATCCTTTTCCAAATAAAATATGAATCCTATATACTTGGCTGCGAATTCTTCAACAAAACATATATCACATAAAATCATTTTATGTAATAAAATCGTAGTCTTTATCATCATTGCCTATTTCTCTCGTGAAATCAGCATGTACAAGACTCATTATTTCTACTAAGGCCATTGGTCCATCTTTCATATTTCTAATCTTTTCTATCTTTTCATTATTAGATTGAAGTCCTTTGAGCCATGCTCTGGCACTATCATTCTAGAAATCATCGATTGACCACATTTTGTACTCAGGAGACTTGCCTGCGAGGGTGTGGACCGCTCTATCTAATCGTTGCAGACAGGACCAGGACGGTGGAAGCTTCAACGACCTTCTGTCCACTTGGAGTAGCGCCTCTCACGACCACCAGATCGTTACATCCGCCATCACGTGGATCATTTGGAAAAATCACAACAAATTCAGATACGAGGGACACCAATATTCGTCCAACAAACTTATCCGGGAGATTCTCCGACAAACTCACGAAGTCAGCAGGCACTACAAACATGACCAAGAGGACTTCTGGCAGTCCTTGCTCTTCTGACGTTATGTTCAAGGGTAGCTGGCCGCCTTATTTATTGTTCTTTTTCTGTCTTACTTTTTTTGCTTACTTGTAAAGGCTCTAGCATTTTGCGCCTTGATATGAATAAAGTGAGGGGGTTTTCATATATATATATATATATATATATATATATATATATATATATATATATATATATATATATATCGTGTTTTTTGAATATGGCTAATCAGTTAAGTTTAACCTAATGATGTCACTAATATTCCTATACTCACTATCATGTTGCTATTTAAACTTAGCATTGTCCTAATTATCCTATATCATATTGTCATGCTTGTAGCATACTGCAACATATTTTGCTCGTCTAACAGGTTTTTATAGACATGTAGTAAGCATGATCAAACATGATCAAACCAGGAAATAGGCAATGAAGAATCAATGATGGACCAAAGACGACGTCATACAAAAAGATTTTTCTGAACCGCCTAGCGACCTATCCGGGGCCTCGAATCGGGGGTTCCGCTGTCAAGGAAAGGTATTCAGATTTTTCGATCTGCTTATCTTTGGACAACTGCTATCAAAGAAAAAGACGTCTTCAGGTCTGCTCAAATATCAGAAGAAAGGCTTCATCAAAGGGCTCTTGGTTTTTCTATTTGTTCCAAGTCTGTAATCTTCAATTTATTGAGTCTAGAAGAATATGTACGTTGAGTCGCACTGTGTCATCTCAACCCCTAGACATTTCTCTCCAAGTTCTATCAAACAACAGACCAATTTCTGAACTAAGCCCAAGCTCCACCAAGCCAAACAAAACTCAAAGGCCCAAAGGCCATTCTGCCACTTAGGAGGCAGAGTTGGGGACGAACTCTGTCTTCTGATTTTCAGTACCCTGATTTTTAGGGCCTGCTTGGTACAAGCTGGCCAACGTTCAAAAATTTAAATTCTTGGGGCAGAATTCGGGCCGAACTCTGCCTCCCCGGAGTAGTATAAATAAGGCTTGATTTCTCTCATTTCATATCATCTTTTTCTATCTCTCACTCTCAATCATCTATGCCTTATACTGCCTAAGCCTTATGTAATGCCCATATCTCGTATTATATTTGGAATACTTGTGCGTATTTAGACCCGTTTTGTATGTCTTTCTGCTTGATTTAATTGGCATTTCATTGATTTGATTATCTTGGTTCGGTTCAGTTTGTTTGGCCTGGTTCGGTTTTGCTTGATTTTATGTGAACCAACCCACTCCCACCTACCACCACCTTCATTAATATCCCACTCCCATTTCTCTCTCTTTATTTACTTTCTTCTTTCCCACCATTACTTCTCCACCAACCTGAGAGAGTGGAGAGCTTAGGCAAGTGCAACTTGCTTCATGGAAGAACTCCATTTTTATTGTTCCATTGTCTTTCTCATGTGTTTCTAACCAACTTTAGTATTTAGCATTTTCCATTTCTATGGCTAATTTCTGGTAGATCTAGCTTTGTGGTATTTTCGTTTTTTGTGGGTTTTGATCTACAGACTTGCATATTTTTGTAAACAAATAATTTCATGTTGTAGAGAATTTCTTTCTACCCAAATTTGACCGATAGAAGTCCAAATTTGGTCCCCGGTGGGAAGTTGGGTGGTGCAGAGAAGCCATGGTATTTCTATGAGCATCTTCTCTGATTGGCAACATAAATTATTGCTAGCTTGCATTTTGGCCGCACGAATCTTGCTTAGCCGCATGGCCTTACAAGCATTAATTGCCTGCATGCATTAAATATTTGCTTGATAAGTGCTTGCTTGCATGCAACAGTTAGTGGCCGCATAGGCCTATGGATATTTATTATAATATGGCCAAATGCCAGGTTACATATTTGATATTGCTTGCATGCTATTATAGAAGAGCCGCAAGGAATTTTATTATTTAATGCATTAAATATTGCATACACCAGCATGCAAGTGAGCCGCATGGCTTGCTCTTAATATTACTTACTTTTAATATTTTCTTTCCTGCATGCAAATCCACAGTAGTCAGCCGCATGCTTGAAAGCAATGCATGTTTGTATATTTAGCAATCGTGAGCCGCATGTATTTAATGAGTTTAATGCATTCTTTAATGCATTATAGCATTAGCCGCATATAGTGGCATTAACTGCATGTAGCCGCATATACTTAATGAGTTTCAATCCATGTGCATGCGTACATGAGTAAATACATACATTCTTTAATGCAATAGTTAATGCATTCTTTAATGCATTGTTAGGTGCATTACTTAAATGCATGTGCTGATGCTTAGTTATTAATGCATGCATGCTTAGTTAATAATTGCATGCATGGTTCTTTAATGCATTAAAAAATGCATGTGATAGCAAGCCTTTTGCATGCACACGTACAGTATTGTAGCCGCATAGACACCTTTGCAAGGCCATGTTGCATGGCATGGCTATTAAACTATTGGCCGCATGGGAGTGCTAAACTTGCTTTAAGCTTGGTAGATGCATATGTCCCTCCAATGCTTGCATGCGGTTGCATGAGAGCTATTTAATATATTACTTGGTCCTTGCATGCATAGCTTGTTTTGCTGATTGCTTGCAAGTATATCTATAAATTGCATGCTTATATATTTAATTAGTGTATGCGTAAGCAGCTTGCTTGGATATATGTTTAGTTAGTTGCATGCTTATATTTAATTGGCCTTGCATGCATATTTTAATGCATGCCTTTCTATTATCAGCCGCATATGGCCCTTAGGCAATTGCTTGGCCACGTGGCCTTATTGCTTAGGCCGCAGGGCAATATTTGTACAGTTGTATTTTGTGGGCCCCATGGCATTTCTTTGCTTGCTAAATGCAAACTTACCTTGTGGCCGCATGACGTATATATTATTATTTTTGCCGCATGGCCTACGTAAATATTTTGGCCGCATGGCCATTGTTTGAAGGTTACTGCGTGATAATTTTTGGTGTTGGCCGCATAAGCCTCCCACTCCTACTCTCTTTGGCCGCATGTATGTTCTCCCACTTTTGGGCCGCATGGGGTCCATTTTGATTGTTTAAATATTTTATTTGCCTGAATTGTTGTCAGAATTTCTTCCCACTCCCAACATGAAAGTTATAGAGTTTCTCCTTGGCTTCAAGAATATATATAATATTAATATATTATTATTTAATTGTGCAAGTTTTTTTCTCCTTGATAAATGACATGACTTGATAGTGACCCGCCGTGGTGCACTCCCGACAAGATAACTTGACTTGACAAACTTGACATGATAACTTGACATAATAATTCTTGATAGTGGCCCGACATGGCACACTCTTGACAGCGAACCTGACATGATATATTTCTCGAAATGCTGTTGCGACGGCTAATATGACACGACAAGATTGAATGGCCTGGACACCATGGACGATTGTGCTTGTACAAATGAACCCGTCTTGTCTTGCATCATGTCTAGGACGGGGACCCCTGATTACCACGGTCGGGAGGTACCCACTGAAATCGACTAAGGCGAACAACTAGAATAATCTAGTAGTCATGAAGAGATTTCCCAGTTACAGGCAATCCCGTTATCTGGGCGCCCCACTTTGGATCTGTAGTCTGCCGACGAGTAGGGCACATTTCCAGCACACTGTCATGTGTTGTACCCTTATTGTACTAATATTCGACCTGGATAACCTGAATGGTCTGCAGGGCTTATGGCTGTGGAATAATCTCACTGCATCTTGTTAGTAACTAGGCCTGTGATAACCCTAGTTAGTTAAAGTATCAACCGTACCTATTGCTTGGCCGTGATTGAGTGGATGAGGTATAATCTGTCTAGTCTTGTCTTGATCCTGTACAAGATTGTTAAATGACCTGATTTTCTATTTTATCTTGCCAATAAATGGTGGGAGAAACCAAATTCTGTTCAGACGAAGGGTTACAATCCCGGTCCTTATTTGGTTTACGGGTTGTAACCTGGCTATCTGAATAGTCCTAAGGTTATCTCATCGTATATCACCTGTCATGCTTTTTCTTTAATTACTGTCTTTTATTATGTAATTATACTCTTGTGCTAATTGCTGATTTTAGTTTCTAAGTGAAGCCTCCTTTGTGGCACTTGCCCTTTCTGGGGTCTGACCCAGCTAGTTTTGTATGGCCAGATTTCGGAGCAACCTCAGGGGATCTACCGACTTTCCAGCCAGATGGTGACCACTAGAAGAAATCCTGGCAACGAGTGGGTTTATTTTGGCTCTCCCACTCTATAGTAAAATTATTCTTTTGAGGTATTTAGCCGCCGAGCAAGTGTTAGCTCGTGTACATTTTTACTTACTGTCTGCCTACGGACTGTAACATGATTGGCAACCTAGGGTTGATCATGTATGACGAAACTCTTGCTAGTCCTCATATTTTGTAATAACTAGCTTCATGATTAGCTGAATATGTAATGTTTGGGACGCCTTACTATTATATATTTGGTGATCTTACATCTTGTAACATTTATTTGCTTTCTTGTGATTGAGACACTAGGCTTGTTCTTGACCATAAGAGACTGATGGCTTGTAGTTAAACCCTCATATATCTAGACAGACGTGACCGTATAGTGGAGTGGATCCTATTTCATTATACGTAACTGGCTATGTCTGCCCCCGCTCTCTAGTATTCTGGTTCTAGGACGTGACAAGGTATAAGTGATGGCCCATACAGGTCTTGTAAATCAAGATATGTGAGGGTTTATCGAATAGATGTCTCAATCAGTACTCGCCCTTGATCTCTGCTCGTATCTTCTTGATTCCTGAAATTCTTGTCCTGATCACATGCTTGTAATCGTTGATCTGTCTTGGTCCTTCCTTATT
>JANAVB010042741.1:0-29081 GCA_029216955.1 Iris pallida | reverse complement strand
TCCCCCCCCCCCCCCCCCCCCCCCCCAACCCTCCCCCCCCCCCCCCACACAAACAACACACACACTTTACCTGCTTCCCAAACAATACCTTAGGTTAGGGATGCAGGGTTTTTTTCCGAGAACCTAATCCATGATGTTTGCAGGGACCTGTTACACTAAACTATATATAACATGATCAGTTTAAGATATCACCTGGTCGCACACGAATAGCATCCAAGTATGTCCACGGGAACGGAGGTCCCCTTGCTCAGCAGCTTTCTCGCCATCATCACCAGCTGCACCAGCTCACGCTGCCACCCCGCCGACACTCCGACCAAATATCTGCCACATAATTAAAAAAACAATAATGCCCAAGTTTACAACGAATATGGTTGTAAACTTTGACAAAAACCACATGACGCTTGTCAAGGATGCCACCCTATTTGGCCGTTATCCTAGCATTGTCCAAAACAATAATGTCAAGTTTACAATGTGTGGTATTAAAAAAAAGAAATATTTTAGCAAATGTCTCATTCAAAATAAAAAATTAGCATATACCCCTCCATTATTTTTGAAAAAAAACTAGGCAATGCTCCCATTTCTTTATAAATCAACAAAAATTTGGTTAAATAGTGGGAGTATATCTTAAAATTTTATTTGTTCCATATAAAAGAATGAGGAATGGGGACACTAATATTTAAAAAGAATGGGGACATATGCTAGTTTCTATATTTTGAATGAGACATTTCCTAAAATATTCCAAATTTTTTTTGACTTTCGTCCTACTTATTAGTGAATTTGTACTTACATCCCATTTGTTGTGTTTATATGACTTCCATTTCAATTTTTTTTTTGTTATTTTTTCGAAAATGCTACGTTGTCCGGGGCTTGGACCGCATTCCTGGCCCGCGGGCCACATGTCGCCTTCCGATTGCCCCCTGCTAACTTCCGGGCCCACCAGCCCCCCGGCCAATCAGGAGGTGACATGTGGCCCGCGGGTCAGGACTGCGGTCCAAGCCCGCGGCAACGTAGCACTTCCGATTTTTTTTAGTGACAAAATGATTTACGTGAAAAAAATTGGGATGTAAGTCTACTAAACACAAAAAGTAGAACGAAATTACAAATTCATATTAATAAGTGGTAAAAGTAAAAAATTCGCAACAAAAATAAACCAGTCTACCGGAGTAAGCCAACCTCACCGTCGGCGACCGGATCCAAATTGGAACCAAGAAAATTGTTACTTACTGGAGAGAGTCGGAGAAGGACCAGTTGGAGTGGAGCGGGATCTCCAGGCCGAAGAGCGACAGGTTCCCCCTCTGCTCCGAAGTCACCATCAGGCTCAGAGAGACCAGCGACGACGCCACGCACGCCGCCCTCAGCGCCGCTGCGGCCAGATCCCACCTCCGTCGCGCCGCCGACGCCGAGGCAGACGAGTCCTCCGCCGGCTGCGGCATCATGATCCCGACCTCCGGTTCAGTCTTCATGGAGAAAAACCTAATTCTTCCTGAGAATTGTTGGGTTGGAGCTTAGTAGAGAGAGAGAGAGAGAAATGGCGGGAAGAGAAAACGCCAAAAGCGTTGGTGTCCGTATATTATTATACTCTTTTGTTCCTGCTCGCAGGGTGACGTGGCAGGCAAGAATGCGTTGCTCGTGAACACAGAGAACGGACAAAGTGCTCCGGGCATGGCGCGCTTTGGTCGTTGTTTTCGTTGTGGTGTGGTCCCCGCATTTTCTGTTGGAAACGGGTCAGGTCGTAGGATTGCAACATGCATCAGCAGATATCCGGGTGATATGTATGAAACTTTGTACACGCTGGATTGTATATTTTTTGAACTCACTGTCTCTAACTTATATCATTATTATAAATATAAATGGAAGGAATGATATGTCATGGTTTAATCTATTGATCTTCTGTCACCTAGCCAGAATTTATATCTCTTCTCGATAACTACAATAGTCACTCACGTTCGGACAAAATGTAAGTGAAAACTAAATTTGCTGGACAAGTTATTCTATCAAATGAGTGAGCATTAATATTTAAAATGTTAAAAAAGTTATATATATAAAAAAGAATTTAATTTTTTTCTCTTTCGAAATTTTGAATCTGACCTAGGTCAGGACCGAACAACTCTGATGAAATTCTCTGTGCTCTAGTCTCATTGAGTTAATAAAGTGAATGACATCATATACAAATATAAAAAAATTACTTCCAAAATTTACCAAAATTATCATCGGTGTTTTAGTAACAATTTTTTGTCTCTTAATTTGGCAATGCTTTAGTAACAATTTTATTGTCTCTTGATTTGGCAATAGAAAGAGCAAGAGTAATCGCATATGTGAAACTGATACCTAGTGGGGATCCATGGAGAAGTCGGCCTAATAAGAGGCCTATTAACAGAAATAACGCATGATATAACCGATTTCTCTGTAATTTTATAAATAAAATTTAGTTCAGCATTCCCTATTTTACATTGTACAAAGTGAACTAATTTGATTGAATTGAATTGTAATGCTATTCTTCTTCCACCAACCAAGCAGTTTTCAAGGTCTTCAATAAAACTAAACAGCTCTTTCTTCCAATTATGACGACCATCTCCAACTCAACTCACAAACCTTAAATTGAAGAATTTTTTTCAAAATTCTTCTCCAACCAAGCTTCAAATTGATAAAATTTTCTAAAATTTTTTGAGGAAAGGAGGATGGATCCTCAAATTTGAAGACCCACTATTCATCACCACACTAAACTTAATTAACTTACCATATTTTCTAATTTATAATTATAAATAATATAATAATTATACTATTGAAATATTCTTATTGAGTTCTTCAAATAGAATCTAATATTGAATATATTTATTATTAGTATTTTTTTATTAGATTCATTTGATTAATAAAACAATATTTAAATAATTTGGCAGAAATTAATAGAATAACATCAAACTTTCTAAATTAAAGTACATTGACTTAAAAGAACATAAACACGTACATCAAAATTTAAAATAACGCAACGAACAACATTGAAATTAAAAAGTCTAAACGTTACAACATTGAAATAAAAAAACTTAAAGCAATACAACGACATTCAAATTAAAATAATATAATATTATCTCGGTAAATAATTTTAATAATATAATATTAATGTATATGATTATATTAAATAGTTGTGAAGAAATGAATTTATGTATATTATTTGAGGATTGATGGGTTGGAGATGTAAAATTTTGAGGATGACATAATATATGAATATTTCTTTTTAAGTCCTCAAATTGAGAGAATTTTTGAGGATGGGTTAGAGATGGGCCTAATACCAAAAGTTTTGAGGGTTTCATGAATTCAAATTCCTGACAATGTCTACAGTAGCATGTAACAGAAGAGTCTTGTTAGCTAGCGTGTGCCTGAATGGGACGCCCGTGCATGAAAACTCAACGGTTAGGACGCCGCGCGGACGGTCGAGGACTGGCACCATTCTACTATGGGTATAAACTGTTATTTCCGAGGCACAATTTTCGATGGAAAAACTTGAGAATATGAAACGATTGTAAAGACAATGTTTCAAATCAACACTTCAAAGAAGGTGATCCTGAATTACGAGAATCTAAAAAGATTTCGTAATCAACAGCAATCGATCGTAGTACTTCTAAAAGAAGATACAATCAGAATTACTGGCAGCAATGAAGAAGGTGACTGGCGAAAGATGGAAAAACTCCTGCTGGGGTGAATAATCACCGTTGCTCAAAGCTTTATTCGTTCCACACGAATAGCTTCCAGGAACCAGTAAGTTCGTCGGAGAACTTGGAACACTCTTGCTCTTTTGACTCCTCGGATCGTACACGGACTCCCGTGCAAAAGCAACGCTTGTGCAAAGCTTCTCTTCTCTCTCACAGACTCTGTTTACTTGTGTTAATAAACACTTGTAAACTTTCGTGACTCTCTGAATGTATTCTGTATTGTGTCTTGGCTTGTGAGACAGAGAAAGAGGAGACCTTATATAGGCCCAAGTAGCAACTGCCCGGTTAGCACAACATTCGGGACGTGGTAATAACCACTCCGAACGTGCAGTAACCGCTCAGATCATGCACAGGCACGATCTGAAGCAAGTTGCGCCACTCTGGCACCCTGCGCGCCTTGCATACTGCGCACTGAGCCACTTGCGCCAACCTGTGCCAATGGGCGCACTGCGCCACTGCACAACCTGTGCAGCCTGTGCCACCTTGCGCAACGTGCGCCACGCGCACAACTTGCGCAACCGGCGCACCCGGCGCAACCTGTGCGCAACCTGTGCGCATCCTGTGCGCAACCTGGAGCGCAACCTGTGACGCGCAACGTGGCAGGGCAAGTGGTTCGCGCAACGAGCGCAACTAAAGCGCACTATGCAAAACGCCACATTACGCCTCATGAGCCCGAGTCCGAGTCCGAGTCGCTAAGCCCCTACGGGACTTAGCTCCCATGGAAATAAATTTCCCAAGAGCAAAAATATGAATGCTTTCAATTGTTTATTTAGCCTTTTTCCCATTAGAAAAATAATCCCACGTGGCACACCCATGTGCACCTCCACACCACATGTGCATCTCTAAACTAGCAAAGCTAATATATAGAGATACAAGTCCTTTGGTCTAGCCGATGTGGGACTAAAATTCACTTTGAAAAGGACCAAAACCCAACAATCCCCCACATATCTCTATATATGAGTATAAGTGTTTCCCACAGTAACTGTCCATCATACATTAGGAGAGATGTCGCCGACGACTTGAATCTTCCCGCATGGTTCAAACAACAGACTATAATACAAGAATGGACTAAGCCTTGAATTCTGCATCATAGCTGAAATTCTTCCCACTCACATAATGTAGTTACATGTGCTTCTGGCTACACATTAAAGGTCCTGTGCCAGCCTGGTTTCAGTGTATAATTTTGGGCGTCTACAAGTTTACCCTCAAGAGACGGCCTGAAATCTCTTTGTCCATACACTATAGGTGAGTTCATTATAAAGAAACATGGCATGAAGCGCTTTGCGCTTCCCTTGCGGTGCTATGCCGCTATGACATGGCTTAAAGCCGAGGCTTTATCCCGTACCGGAAACCTCATCGTAGTGTCATACTACTGTAGCATGAGGCAACCGCCTCTTTGTAGTGCCAAACTATCCAGCATGAAGCCTTAGGCTCCCTTGCGGTGTTACGCCGCAACGACATGGCTTGCAAGGCCGAGACTTTATCCCTAACCGGGTACCTCATCGTGGTGTCGTGCCACTGTAACATGAGAAACTCCTCCTCTTTGTAGTGTTGACTACACCCTTCTTTATTTTAACATACAGCGTTAGGCTAACTGCCTATTTGCGGTGCTACGCCGCTGTGACTTGGCTAGCAAAGCCGAGACATTACCCCATGCCTGGGAACCTCATGGTGGAGTCACCCCACAGTAGCATGGAGTTTCACTCCTTGTAGTGCTGTTCTACCGTGCTTCCTGTAAAGCACACCGGACATTCACTATGCTTGAGAACTCATTAAGGCATTTAAGCCAACCTTCCCACAAGATCCGTTTTCCGCAGAAAATAACAGTAGACAACAGTGGTTGTAGGTCCGTAACCTCTCCATGCCTAATAGAACATGTACCCACCATTCTTGATATTCTTCCGATTAGTGGTCCTCCCTTGAACCAAAAGCTAGATGCCTAGTAGATTTCTCTTTGAACTATTAGCATAAAACTTTATGGTAGGAATACAATACAATATCAGAATACCTTCAAGCCCATTTTACAAGCTGTGTCATCGACCAGCTTGCGCTTGAGGCCCTTGGTGAACGGATCCGCCAGATTCTCCTGACTCCGAACATCAATCACTGCAATAACACCCCTCTTGATGAGATTGTGTACTGCCCTGTGCTTCAACCGCACAGTCCTCTTCTTCCCGTTGAAGAGATCATTTGATGCCACCGCCGCAGTCGCCTGGTTGTCGCAGTATATCGGTATTGCCGGTATTTGCGCCCCAACCACTGGAAGATCATACATGAGCTCCCGAAGCCATTCTGCTTCCTCGACTGCGGTATCAAGTGCAAAGAACTCAGATTCCATGGATGACCGCGAGAGCATAGTCTGCTTCTTCGACTTCCACGATATAGCAGCTCCACCCATTGTGAAAATGAATCCACCTGTGGACCTCTCGCTCTCCACCTCTGAGCACCAGCTGGCATCACTGAAGCCTTCCACTACCGGCGGATCTCTGCTGTAGTACAGTACATATGTTTTAGTCTTCTTGAGATATCTCATAACCCGTTTCACAGCTTTCCAGTGTTCAACACCTGGGTTGCTCGTGAAACGACTCAGCATTCCCACGACGAAAGCTATGTCAGGCCTTGTGGCAGTAGTAGCATACATCAAACTTCCGATTACGCTTGCATACTCCAGCTGCCTGACACTTTTCCCTGAATTAGGCTTCAGTTTCATATCACACCTGTACGGCGTATCGATCCCTCGAAGATCCCGATACCCATAACGAGTGATTATTTTCTCAATATAATGAGACTATGACAGCGCTAGTCCAGTGTCTGTCCGGATGATCTTGATCCCTAAGATCACATCAGTTTTCCCCAAGTCCTTCATACTGAACTTGCTCGAGATGAATTTCTTTGTCTCCGTGACACAGCTCATATCCGTACCTAGGATAAGCATGTCGTCCACATACAGACAAACGATCACACCTCTTCCATCAGCGAACTTCGTGTAAACACACTTGTCCGTCTCGCTGACCATGTAGCCATTTGACCTTATAACCTTGTCAAATTTCTCATGCCACATCTTGGGAGCCTATTTAAGACCGTATAAAGATTTCACCAACTTGCAGACTTTGTCTTCAAGACCCTTGACGACAAATTCCTCTGGTTGTTGCATATAAATCTCTTCGGTCAGCTCACCATTTAGGAAAGCCGTTTTCACATCCATCTGATGTATCACCATCTTATGTATCGCTGCGAGAGCAATCAACATTCTGATGGTAGTCATCCGGGCTACTGGAGCATACATGTCAAAGTAGTCAATCCTCTGCTTCTGAGAAAACCCTTTGGCTACCAACCTAGCCTTGAACTTGTCAATAGTTCCGTCTGCTTTCATCTTCTTCTTGAAGATCCATTTGCATTCGATGGGTTTCGCTCCTTCAGGAAGATCAACCAACACCCAAGTGTTATTTGAGGTGATAGAATCAATTTCATTGTCAATCGCCTCCTTCCAGAAAACCGCGTCTCTGGTCTTCATCGCCTCATCATAGGTAAGCGGATCTGCTTCCACATGATAGGTGACAAAGTCACTTTCGAAGTCCTTCGGCCTCCTCACTCGCTTCGTTGACGGCTCAGCGAGATCTGGTTCAACCGTTGTTTCAACAACAACATCTTCTTGGACCACATCTTCATTGAAGACCTGCTCACCCTCATTATTCTCCGGACCATCCGCAAGAACAATATTCTTGTGCCTTGCAAATTTGTCTTCAAAATATTCTGCGTCGCGAGATTCAATGATATGATTTGACTCAATATCAAGAAATCTCCGAGCATCACTCTTCTCGGCATACCCCAAGAAGATCATCTTAGTAGTCCTTGTCCCAAGCTTCTGAATCTTCAGATCTGGAAGCTTGACATATGCCAGACACCCCCACACTCGAATGACATTCAAGTTAGGTATGACTTTGAACCAGAGTTCATGAGGAGTAATGTCAGAAGTTGCATGAGGCACCCTATTCAGAATAAAAGTGGCCGTCAGTGCAGCTTCTCCCCAGTAGTACTTAGGAAGACCCGCAGTCAATAGCATTGAGTTTATCATTTCTGTCAACGTCCTGTTCTTTCTCTCAGCTACTCCGTTGGATTGAGGAGAGTACGGAGCCGTAGTCTCATTGACAATTCCATGTTCTTTGCAGAACGATGCGAATTCATGAGACCTGTACTCCCCACCTCGATCACTTCTTATTCTTTTGAGTTGTTGTCCAGTCTGCCGCTCAGCTTCGGCTCTGAACTCCTTGAACTTTTCGAATGCTTCGTCTTTAGCCTTCAGCAAGTAGACGAACGCATACTTTGAGAAGTCATCGATGAAGGTTATGAAATACTTCATCCCGGCCTTTGTAGAAAACTGTTTGAAGTCACAGATATCGGAGTGTACCAACTCCAGAAGATCTGTACTTCGATTAACCCGAGAAAAGGGTTTCCTTGTGATCTTTGTTTGAGCACAAACTTCACATTTCTCTACCTTACCCCCACACTTGGAGATAAGTCCTAAACTAGACATTCTGTTTATTCGTTTACAATGAACATGTCCTAGCCTATTATGCCACAACTCAAGAGTATAAGCAGAAGGAGTGATTGCATTAATTACATTGAACTGATTCACAAGCTGAATCTTGAACATTCCTTCGGTATAAAAAGCTTTTCTGAAATATGTTTCCTTGATAGACATCACCATCTGGCCAGCATTGATGTCCATCCTGAGGCCTGCGTTGCATAGTAGGCCTCCTGAGATCAGGTTCTTGGCGATAGCAGGTACGTGCTTCACGCCTTGAAGTGTCAGAGACTTCCCCGAAGTCAGCTTCAACACCACCGTCCCGATCCCGAGCACTTCAGCTTGTGCCTGGTTCGCCATCATAACCACTTCAGAAGTAGGTGTGTAGGAGGTAAACCAATCCTTACTGGAGCAGACATGGCAGGAGGCTCCAGTGTCTACCCACCAGTCAGAGTCAGTCCTTACCGCATCAACCTGCACAATCATAGCAACAACGTCAGTGATCATAGATACCTTACTAGGCTCTCCTTGCTCTGATTGCTTGGTCTTTGCTTTGCATTCACTTTTGAAGTGGCCCTTCTTGCCACACTTGAAACAAGGCATCTGATACTTTGTCTTCTTTCGCTTGAAGGAAGTCCCCTTCACGTTCAAATTGTTAGGGTCCTTCTTCTTGCTGTGGGAAGCCGCATGCTTTCCCCTTGGTTCCCTTGAATGCACCAGATTGGCGTTAGCCAATTGCTTGGACAGTGCGTCCACCTTCAGTTGAGCCCGCATCTGGTCCTCAACATAGATTTCCTGTAGGAGATCTTCAAGGGTGATCTCCAGCTTGTTCCTATGCATGTTTGCATAGAACTTGCTCCACCCAGCGGGGAGCTTTGAGACAATCCCTCCAATAACAAACTTGTCGGGGAGGGGCATCGCCTCGTCTTCCAGCTTCTGTCGCAGTTTCAGGAACTCCTTCACCTACGGCAGCATAGACTTTTCGTCCTCAAAGAACCACTTGTGATATCTTTCAACCACAAAGATTTTACTGCGGTTCTTGTCTTCTTCGTAGAGTTTTTCTAGAGACTTCCATATGTCTCTAGCGATAGTCTTCTTAGAATAGGATTCTGCAAGAGAATCTTCCATAGCATTCAGGATAAGCAACCTGCAAATACTATTTTTCCTTCTCCATTTTGCTTGAAGTTTAGTAGCCGCGGTGATTGCGGCAGCAGACCCAACATCTGGAACAGTAGGTTCTTCCTCTAGAAGTACGTGATCTACGTCTTTGAGTTGAAGGGTGAGATAAACCTTCCTCTTCCAAACTTGGTAATGTTCTCCATCAAACTTTTCTAACTTACAAAAGTCAAAATTAAAGAGTGAAATATTAACGTTTTCCATCGTAGCGATAAAGCTTTGAGATTGTTATTTCCGGGGGACAATTTTCGATGGAAAAACTTGAGAATATGAAACGATTGTAAAGACAATGTTTCAAATCAACACTTCAAGAAAGGTGATCCTGAATTACAAGAATCTAAAAAGATTTCGTAATCAACAGCAATCGATCGTAGTACTTCTAAAAAGAAGATACAATCAGAATTACTGGCATCAATGAAGAAGGTGACTGGCGAAAGATGGAAAAACTCCTGCTGAGGTGAATAATCACCGTTGCTCAAAGCTTTATTCGTTCCACACGAATAGCTTTCAGGAACCAGCAAGTTCACCGGAGAACTTGGAACACTCTTGTTCTTCTGACTCCTCGGATCGTACAGGAACTCCCGTGCAAAAGCAACGCTGGTGCAAAGCTTCTCTTCTCTCTCACAGACTCTGTTTACTTGTGTTAAGAAACACTTGTAAACTTTCGTGACTCTCTGAATGTATTCTGTATTGTGTCTTGGCCTGTAAGAGAGAGAGAGAGAAGACCTTATATAGGCCCGAGTGTTTGCAAAAACAAAAGTATGAACCTTTATTGATACAAACTTTGTAAAAGATTACAATTTGAATTCTGGGAATGGTACAACTTTAGGAATCCAATCTAGATGACGATTGCTTTATCCCTTGGACGATGTGAACTCTGAAGACGAAGCCTCTGAAGTTGAAAACAACTCTGGAATTGAAGGCAGAAAGCCTCGGAAGTTGAAGGCAAAAGCCTCGGAAGAATGCAGCGGCACTTGGGCAAGAACTCCTGAACTCTCTGATATCTGGTTATTGATTTGTGATCTCCTTGAATGAAGCCTTGAAACTCTATTTATAGAGTTCTGAAAAATAACTAACTTTTAGTTATTCTGGACTGCGCATGATGGATTGCGCAGCAATTGGTTTGCGCAGCCATGGACTGCGCAGGCAGTTGCTGGATCATGGGTTAACTGTCTTGGACACATGGCATCATTTGATTGAAATGCGCATTATCGTGCATAGGCAGTTGCCACGAAATGAGCAATTGATGGCATGAATGCCACGTGTACTTTGTCATTTTGTACTGGCAGAACGCGCACATTGAACTGCGCAGACTTTGGTTTGCGCCGACTTCATTTGCGCAGGAAATGGATCGCGCCAACTTGCTTTGCGCAGACATGAATTGCGCTGCCAGCTGTCCTCGAGCATCGTGCTGCACGATTAAACGAACGGCCGCCTCGATATCCGTGCTGTCAGTTGTCAGAGATCTGATTTGGTTGTCAGGTAATGATGACTCTTGCCACGTCAGCCTTGCGCAATCGGATGTATGCGCAATCTGACATGCGCAATCTGAGAGCTGCGCAATCCATTGTCTGCGCAGTTCATTCGGATGATGTATATCTTGATTCTTTGACTTTGTTAATTGATGCAACTTGATTTTTTAGGACCTACAAGACCCCCTTCAAAGTTTTCGAAAGTTGATTTTATTCAAAGTTTCGAAATACTTTGAATTTTGAAATTTGAACCAATTTGCGCATGATATGAGCTGGCTGCGCAATCTGAGGAATTGTCCACAATTTTAGGCGCAAACTGAGGCAGCCGTTTCATTTTCGAAAACTATAAATAGTCCTCTTCTTCGTTTCATTTCTTTACTTTGCCTTCTTCGAGTTTGAGAGAAAGAAATTTCCGAGCGACCTCCGACTTCTTTCTCCGACGAGCTTCATGGCGCCCCGACGATCCTCCGCAGCCGATAAGGGCAAGGCCCCGGCCGAGTCATCAGACAGAGTTGCACGACGAGCTTCTCGTCAAGAATCCGCACACCCCGCAATGTCAGGTAGAGAGCTATCAAAAACCCTTTTTAGGGTTTTGATATCACTGTTCTTCAAAATCTATCTCTTTTTAGAGATGCGATCAAAATGCGCCACCCTCTTTAGGGTTATGGTTGCACAAATCAGTTAACTCTTCATTTTTATGAAGAGTAACTTTCTGCGCAATTGGTTGAATTGCGCTGGCAGATGTCAGCGCAATCTGCTGATTTGTGCGAGATAGTCAGCGCAAACTGATGGCTGTTTGTTCGCGCAGTCTGATGTTTGCGCAAACTGATGCTGTGCAATCTGATGTTGCGCATTCTGATTTTGTACAAACTGATGACATAATCTTTTGACTTGATTTGTACTAAATTCTGCTTTCTTCTGTTTGATGCAGTTAATGTGAGAGAAGATCCAGAGTATGAAACTTTTGAGGGAACTCTTTCAGAGTCTGAGTATAAAGAGGATCTCTCCCATGTACATTATCTCCAGTATGATCTACCGACCTCCCGCCAGGCGATTCTGATATCTCAAGACAATGAGACTCTACTGTGTTTAATGAATGGACAGCCCTTGGAATCAGCAGACGCTGTTATTCATAAGAAACCTTTATTCTTATTTGGTGAGGCTTTTGAGAAAAGCTCGCAACCAAGGCCGAGGATGGAGGAAAGAATAGTCCATCAGGAAGATAGATCTTTCTTCATACCAGATATTGCCCGTTGTCTCCCTTTATCCCGGTACGCTCATGCGAGCTACCCAAGAAAGATGGAGTGGAACATCATTCTTTTCCAAGATGCCCGTGTAGGGAAAATTTTTGTGAAGAAGGGGGCAAATAAGAAGGATATGTTTTACAGCTCCTCTGATCGATACAGTGTCCTGTTGAGAGGCTTGAGACCAGGTTGCATTCCCCCAGAGAACTCCTCTATGTTGATGCCTGTCCGAACACCGATATTTGCAAATGAATTTGCGAAAGCTGAAGGGAAGTACCCCGAACAGGATATTAGATTAACTGGGTTGGTGAATCCAGATTACAGGAGATGGAACTGTATTGCCAATTGGATTCTAACAACATTTGAAGAAAAACTTCAACAGATCAATCTGTACCAAGCAGTGCACGCCACTGTTTATGGTTTTGCACCCAATCCACACATGTTCTTGGCCTTGGCTGAAAGATACAATTATAGGACAGGAACTTTTATGACCCCTGGTGGAGAAATTGGATTTGCACTCCACGAGATGAAATATTTTTCGTACTTGCCAATGGCAGACGCTCCATATGAAGAGTATGTACCAACTAATGACGAGTTGGACAAACTTAGAAAGGAAAATGCAGTAATGGTAGCAGTGTTCGAGGAACTGCTATGCCATTACAAGATCTGCTCCCTGTTTTATAAGAGTGCTACAGTCAACACCTGCTATTCTTCGAAGTGGTTACCCTATCTATTCCTCAACCACATAGAAGAGAAGAAGACCAAGGAGAACGACAAATGCTATCCAAATTTCTTTCAACCTTTGAGCAATACAGGAGTTATGAAGCTGATGGAACAGAGTGGTAATTTTGATAAACAAGTGAAAGATGATCATGAGTATCCTCCTTTAAAGACAGGGGACACTCTGGAGAGTTACTTGAGAATGGGTTATAGACCCATGTCAAAAGAAGCCCAACTGGCAGGGTTCCTGACATACTGGCTTCGGCGGTTTGTAATCCCCGGATCCAGTACTGTGGATCGCTTTCACCGCGGCGTTCTTTTTGCCGCCGTCAAGTTGGTCTTTGGCTACAAGGTAGACCTGTTATCAACAATGACTTGCAAATTAAATGCAAGTCTTCATTTGTATGTCGACCTGATGCTGAAAGCAAAAGGAGAGAAGGAGTTCCCTCGCCTAGAACTGCCATACACATATCTATTTGGATGGTTGCTTCTCCACTGTCCCACTTTAATGGACCCTGGAATGGGACCGGTTGATGGCAGCTTTCTGCGAAGGTACTCTCATGGCAAATGGAAGTACACTTCTTTGAGCGAGTGTAGATATGTCTTAAATCTGAATAGAGGATGGAACTTTTGTTGTGCTCCTCTCCCTGCTGGATATGATCAGATGACAACTAACATGGTGGACTCAAAGATGCAACCTCTAAACCGTGCAGCCTTTGAATGGTTGAAGACAATTCGACCGTCTCATCTGGTATACCGGTTCGAAGAGAAATGTTACTTAGAACCATATCTCCCCAGCCGATTTGCTCGGCAGTTTGGATATGATCAATTCCATGTGGGGAATGCAATCACCTGCCTCCAAGGCAAGGGTTTTCTGATAGACGGGGCCCGAGCCTGGGCTTACTATAATCCCCGTGATACGAAGGCCATATTCTCGATGCCGGCAAATAGCACTCATGGTCCCAGGATGTTATTTACTTATACAGTATTTTATACATCCGCGAACACTTTTGTTGAGAACTTTAATCTCGCAGATAGTTTTGCTTCTTCGACGAGATTGAAGAAAGGAAGAATGGCTCTGTCGATTCCTGTAAATGATGAGGTGCACGAGCCAGCCGATGCTCCTTTGGAAGTTTCGAGGGATATGATGTTCCCTCAAGAAGTAAACGCAGTAATGCGTATCTCTCTGAAAGTGGGTAAATCTCCTGCAAATAGGAAGAGAAGAGAGGAGCCTCCTGCTCCAGCGGCAAAGAAGAAGTTGATTTTAGAACATTCTTCTGAAAGAATCACTACTCGATCTCAGTCTCGGCAACTGGCCGAGTCAACTCAACAAGAGGAAGCTACAACCCCAACTTCCATGCAGAAACAAGTTGAAACTGTCAATATAGAGAGCCCTGATAGGCCATTGAAAAGAAAGAAACTGGCCCAGAGAAAGAATCGAGCCCCGTCTTCCATGGTAATGGATGCTGCAGCTGGAGTAATCTTTCCATCTCCTACCCCTGTTATAGGTCATAGGAATAAGACTCCTAGTCCTGAACATAGGGAGGATATCGAACAAAGGACAAATCTTGCTCCTGGAACTGAGGCCGAAGGGCCTAGAGGAAGTACTGTGGATGAAGTGAGGGAAAAGCAGTTACAGATTGTTAAACTTCCGCCTACTCCGAGAACCCTTCGCGAAGAAGAAGATCGCGAAGTAATTGCAGCTTTAGAAGATTGTATCTACAGTCCTCTGGGTGATTATGGTGACCAAACCGCGACTACCAGCGAGAAGGCACCAGAAGAAGACGAAGATGAGGAGAGTTCTTCATCTGAAAATGTTGATGACTACATACAAAATATTGAAAAAAATGATGAAGTGCACGCATCTCCTGCTGCTGCCAATGATGTAGAAGATGAAGATATTGAAACCCCAGAGAATGCTGCTGAGACTTTAGATCCTAAAAAGGATGTTGAGGCTCCAGAGAAAGCTGCTGAGACCTTAACTCCTGAAAAGGATGTTGAGATTCCCGAAGAAGCAATAAATGAAGAAATCCTGAAAGAAACTCCCGCTAATGATCCTCAAGGTATAAAATGAATTTAGCAATCTTCTCTTGAATGAATTGATAGCTAATGTCTTTATTTGTATTTCCTGTAGATCATGAGACTGCTCCAACACCTCCGACGTGCACGGACATAGTGCCCATACCGACGGTGGTTATTAGTAGTAGTCATCATTTGTCTTGTGGTTCTGAGGCGGGCAGTAGCCAAGCTATTGCGGATGAAGTGACTTCTGCTCAGCTGGAGTCTATCCCTGCAGGGGATAAGCCTATTGCTGGATCAAACCAAGGTAGGACTATCTTCATTTAATCTTCTTGATTATTGGCAAACGACAAACAATTTTACTTTTGCAGAGGAACAAACAGGAGGGGCGAATAGCTCCACTCTGGCTCCTTTGTTTAAAGAGCCTGCCATCCAAACACAAAGAATCGAGCATCCTGCTGTCTCATCTTCAACAGGAGTAGCTGCAACTCCTGTGTCACGACCCGCACCCGGATATACGGGTACGAATACGTGGGCCACGCCCAGCCTACGCCGCGGTATCGGCGGTAGAACGCTGTCAAGTATACTATACTAACTACAACTTCTATGAATCTATATCTAGAAATGTACTCATGTCACATCACGAAAACTAAGGAAGATAAGACAAAAAATAATAACAATATCACTAGAACAACTAGAATCTACAATGATCATAAGACATGAAAGATAAAGAAGGAACAATAAGACTAACTAAGAATAACTACCAGGCAACTCACATAGAAGAATAGTGAGATCCACCTCAGCTAGCAACATCATGAAGTCCAATAATGAGGGCACAACTACTCCTAAAATTTTCATAACGTATCCAGTCAGGAGCGGAACGAGTACATATATCTCATAACAGATCTCAAGATAGAATAAAAGCTATAAGACTGTAAATAGAGCATATACAATGAAATCATGGAGTGTACATATATGTATCATGGCATGGTAAGCTGTAAAGCTAGAGCTAGAACAAGAAAATAGAACGGGATCATGGCATGTACACGAATCAAGGTAAGCTATATATATCCAATGTGTGTGAGTAGTAGTTTCAGCTTGTGATCGGCTTGGGTACCTGTCAAGAATCGGCCTGGCAAGTCATAAGTGCGGTATATGACTCACACTGTTCGGGAATCGGGATGGATCTGATCACAGGCATACGCTACTACTCCTCCTACCCCAACTGGTAGAATGGATCCAAACAGGACACGTCACTGCACGGGATTCTAATGAGAAGGTCGCGAACCTGCTCTAGAATCAGTGACCATATATCGAGCAAGAGCTACAAGGGTGCTTGCACAATACATCCCAACCTAAGAAGGAGAGACATCTCTCGTCGGGATCCAAGAATACCAATCCGTGAGAACCATGTGTCAGGGATAAGCATATCAACACTAATTACATGAATCATAACAGTTATCATAAATTGGGAATAAGTTATCAGAGAATGTACTCGCCTGGGGTCCTGCTGTCAATATGAATCAGGGTTCAGAGTAAAGCCACAGACCTAAAGATGAAATAATACAAGAGCTGATCAGGGTCAAAAGATATACTACATCTAGGTCAACTAAGACAAACTGGGTCAAGGTTGACGTACAGTTGACTTTGGTCAACTGGTCAACTCCGGTCAACTCTAAGTCTAATCTAGGTTAAATAGGTCAATGGTTGACCTACAATTGACTTTGGTCAAAAAGTCAACGTTGGTCAAGTCTGATCAAACCTAGGTCAACTGTTGACTTTACTTCGACTCTAGTCAAAGTAGTCAACCATGGTCAAGCTGGGTCAAAGCTAGTCTCTATAACCATCTACAAGGTCAACTTATGAATTTCAGTAATTTAGAAATCACTGAAATCGACAGGTCTCTAAAACAACCAAAAGGAGAAAATATTATAATAATAGGGTGACACGAAAAGGGAAGAAATCTACAGATGTTGTCGGATGATGAAACTAACATCACCAACGTGTCCAGAATGGTCAAATCAGCTAGGATAGCCTGTCCAAAAGTCTAATTTGGACACAGGGGCAAAACGGTAATTTTGGGCCAAAATAATGTCCGCCGTTGGACACACTTTGCGCCGAAAAGCGTGTCGAAATAAAAGTGCACAAAATCTAACAAATTATATGTCCACGAATCCAGAATGAAGATACGAACCCAACGGTATATCCAGAATTGGATTCCGTTGACCCGATCTCAAATTGGTCCGTTGACCGGGACATTGAAATTCCGATTTACACGGAAAAGCGTGTCAGAGCCAATGTCCTCAAAACTCAGCAAATTATATGTCAACGAGTCCAGAATGACGATACGAACTCAACGGTATATCCGGAATTGGATTCCGATGAGCCGAACTCAAAATGACCCGTTGACCCGGATGTTGGTATCCGACTTGCACCGAAATGCGTGCCCGGGCCCACGTTCTCCAAATCAGGCAAACTTTATATGAAAACAGGCCAGAACGACGCCACGAGTCTACTGGTGGTGTCAGAATTTGAATCCGGAGTCCCAGGTTCAAAAATGAAATTTTACAAGTGCAACACTAAGAATTCGAACGGCCAACTTTGGCGTCGAATTCGACCGACCTAACAAGCTCAAACTGAAATGAAATCTAAAGGGGGCAGGAAGAGGGTTATACCAGCTATGTACTGGAACTGACGGCGCGCAAAACGAAGCTGCGATGGAGAAGATACGAACCCGCGAAGTTGGCGTCGCAAAACTGTCCAAAAACAGTACAAATTAAAACGTCAACTTGGTGGCCGGTTTTGATGTATCAAACGACGAAATTAACGGGTGAAATTTGACAGAGGTGAAGAGGGATATACCGAGATTGAGACGGAGCAAAGAGATCGCCGATTCAACGGTCGGATTGTCCAGAAAATCGGTACGAAGTTGCTGCCCCGAGACGCGAATTCTGGACTTCGCGCGCGCGCGTCACGGCGGAATCTCGTGCAAAACGCACGGATCGACTGTTTCCCGCGTCGGGGAGGACGACGACGCACCCAGGGGGTCGCCCGGAGGTGCGCCCGGCCCGCACGCGGCCGTGGGGGGCTCGCCGGCGACGGCCGGAGCGGCGCGCGGCTGCTGCTCGCGCCCTCCGCAGCTGCTGCCGCTGCAGCTAGCTGCTGCTGCTGGTGCGGCGCTGCTCGCTGCTGCTGCTGCCACGCGCGGTGGCGCGCGACGTGGCGGCGACGGCGGTGGGCTTGGCCGGAGCACGGCGCAGTCCCGGCGAGGGCGGCGCGCGGCTAAATGGATGATGGAGGTGGTGGTGAATGATGAGGATGATGATGATGACAATAATGGTGGTGATGGTGTTGTTGTGTTAGGGAGGAGGAGGAGTCGGGAGGAGGCTCGGCCTAGGGTGGTGGGGCTTGGCCGTCGGCCAAGGGCTCGGCCATGGGTCGGCTGGGCTGGTGATGGGGTGTGTAGGTGATGGAGTTGGTGAAGAATGAGAAAAGAAATAAGAGAGAGAGTGTGTGATATTTTGAAAGAGGGAGAGAGAGAGAATGAGATATTATGAGGGGAAGAGAGAGAAAAAGAGATATTAATAGAGAGAGGGAGAGGAGAGAGAGAAGTCGGTCCAAGTGAGGGGGGGTGTTTGCTGTGATGTGAGGTGGTGGTGTTGTGTGTTTGCATGAAAATAGGGAGAGAGGGATTACATATATAAATATATATATATATACACCATATGTATATATATACAACATAATATATAATGGAGGTATATATATATATATATAAATTAGATATTTTTGTGTAGTGCAAAAATAGGAATTGTCAGGGGGGTGTTTGGGTAGACATGACAGGGTCTACGCCAAACTGGGTCGGGTATTGGGCCAAGTTTGGACAAAGTCGAAGCCAAGATTTAATTAAAATAATAAATTAAACCAAATTAAATCATGGATAAAATATAAGCACAAGGGGGATCGAAATTGTGGCACACAAGTGACACCTGCATAGTTCACTCAAAACAGGCCAGGGTCATATTTTGGGTCGACTGGATTGGACCGATGTCGGGCCCGGAAATTAAATTGGAAGTTAAATCAGATTTTACGGTAGATAATTAATTGGCCTAAATTGACCCGAAAGTTGTGCGAAGAAAATGAAGCACAAGATGGTGTGTCTGAGTGGGACACGAAGGTCATGGGTGAAGAGCGTCTCGAGTAGATCAAACATGACAATTTGGTTCTGAGAAAACGACTGGTCGGTTGCTCCTAAATTAAAAGTCACGGCAACGCGCATACGAAGATCAAAAATAAAAGTGGGAATAATTAATCAATGATTAATTGGTCTAAGTTGACCCGAAGTTGCGCGATACAAAAGGAGCACAAGGGAACGAGTTTGGATGGGACACCATATATCAACATGAAGGTAATCTCGTCTACTAAAAACTTCAAGAAGGAAGTTTTCAGAGACTGGCATCCCTGATGCTCTAGAATTCCAAGTCACGGTAAAGAGCATTAAATGATAATAACTAATTAAATCAAAATTAATTATCAAGAATAAATCATTTAGGAAATTCGAAAAAATTCCAGAAATTCAGGGGGCTTACATCCTACCCACCTTATAAAAATTTCATCCTCGAAATTAAGGTTGTAGTAGGGGTAAAACAAGATAGAAAGTTTTAGGCAAAAACTTGGGCACGATCATAGAATGACAAGTTTGCACGATTAAGATAATCGATTCACAACTGTTCAGGCACGAAGAGGGATTTGGCACGATAGAATCAAAATATGAACAGAATCATATAGGCACGATTATAGATAAGTTAAGTCATTGGGACACGATTCAGAAAATGAGACTCCGGCATAATCAAGGATAGTCTGAAGCCTAATCGTGATTGGAATAGAATTTAGTCATTTGCCAGAATTAAATCGAAAGTTTAAAGCACGAGTGATGATAGCATTGTCCAATCATGATGAAAATAAACAATTTAGTCTCAGCACGATTGAAATTATTCAAGTTTTGAGTAAATCAGAATTTGGGCAAGATAGAGAACAGAATCAACGAAGTCTGGACACGAACATCTAAGAAGGAAATCATATCACAATAGAATTCGAAACCATTTAAGTTTAATCAACAATCAAGACCCCTTGGCACGATAAACTAGACAACCAGAATCGATTGGTCAATCAGAGAGGATCAATTTCACGATATCAAAATATAATAAACAAATCAAGGATGTAGAATTGAATTGCTTCTGTTATCATAGAAACCAGAATATGGGATCATAGGAGGAAGCCGGGTAATCATCTCGCTCTGCTTCGACTACTACCAACAATGTCTACTCCGAGACGGATGATTACGGTACTTCCTCGATTTCTCCCAAGATAAAAGATGTGAAAATTCTGAAATTTTTAGAGGTTTCAAGTGTAGATGACAGATGTAGATATGAGATAGGTAATTGGTGGAATCAAGACATAATTGATCAAGACGGAGGAAGTAAGGGTAAGATGAGGAAATCATCATGCAATGAGGAAGAGAAGAATGGGAAAACAGAAGTAATAGTAGGAACTGCTCTTGCCCAATAGGTTAAAACAAGTGAATCAATTTAAGATACGATCTGATAACCATACACGTCTATCCCAAATCATGTTGCCAGAATTCTCGCCACGCCAGTAAGCATAGCGGTAATAAACAATAAAGTCCATAACTATGGTATACATCCTATAATCACGTCACCTAGATTCCTTACCACGCCACCCGGTATGGCTGCAAGAGAACCTAAATGACATAACTAGGATAGCATATCCAAAATCAGGCTCTATGTCCATGTCTCGCTAGCTAATATGACTGCAATGAATTCTAAACTCCATAAATAAAGTAGACACTTACCGTTCTCAACGTCCTTGTCCAAAATATGTTTATCAGGATATCTTAACTCAATTCTTAAAAGAATTATCCAAAACAAAATCAAAGGTCAACAACGAATATTAAGATTTAAAATTCAACAAAAAGTCAAGGGTAAGTTAATAGAAACAACGAAAACAACTTCCGAGATAGGGTTCAGAGGAAAATCTCAGGGAAAGTCCCGAGTGTACTACCTAGGTCAAGATAGAAAATGGTGAAATATAATCTAAAACAAATCTCGACCATGATACGAGGTTGGTAAATCATATTCTCTCTCCAACCTAGACGATATACAAGTCCAACTTATACCTTCCTCTGGGGTCCACAAACTCATCCCAAGAAGGAATAAAGCTTGATACGGACAGATATTTCAGAAATCATGACGAATGGAAACAAGTGGGAAAAGATTTGAAAGCCTTCGAAACAAGATTCCCAGGGGTCATCCCTGGAATCTACCAAGAGTTCCTAATACGTGACTGAGTACCAATTCCTAAAATATTCCATTACTCAACCTTAATCCTAGGGCAGGCTCGCAGTAGTACTGATAAACTCAAGTACTACCACGACTTCGCATTAATTGCAAAGACTGACCTGCATGGGCCACCACTAAAAACGTGTCACGACCCGCACCCGGATATACGGGTACGAATACGTGGGCCACGCCCAGCCTACGTCGCGGTATCGGCGGTAGAACGCTGTCAAGTATACTATACTAACTACAACTTCTATGAATCTATATCTAGAAATGTACTCATGTCACATCACGAAAACTAAGGAAGATAAGACAAGAAATAATAACAATATCACTAGAACAACTAGAATCTACAATGATCATAAGACATGAAAGATAAAGAAGGAACAATAAGACTAACTAAGAATAACTACCAGGCAACTCACATAGAAGAATAGTGAGATCCACCTCAGCTAGCAACATCATGAAGTCCAATAATGAGGGCACAACTACTCCTAAAATTTTCATAACGTATCCAGTCAGGAGCGGAACGAGTACATATATCTCATAACAGATCTCAAGATAGAATAAAAGCTATAAGACTGTAAATAGAGCATATACAATGAAATCATGGAGTGTACATATATGTATCATGGCATGGTAAGCTGTAAAGCTAGAGCTAGAACAAGAAAATAGAACGGGATCATGGCATGTACACGAATCAAGGTAAGCTATATATATCCAATGTGTGTGAGTAGTAGTTTCAGCTTGTGATCGGCTTGGGTACCTGTCAAGAATCGGCCTGGCAAGTCATAAGTGCGGTATATGACTCACACTGTTCGGGAATCGGGATGGATCTGATCACAGGCATACGCTACTACTCCCCCTACCCCAACTGGTAGAATGGATCCAAACAGGACACGTCACTGCACGGGATTCTAATGAGAAGGTCGCGAACCTGCTCTAGAATCAGTGACCATATATCGAGCAAGAGCTACAAGGGTGCTTGCACAATACATCCCAACCTAAGAAGGAGAGACATCTCTCGTCGGGATCCAAGAATACCAATCCGTGAGAACCATGTGTCAGGGATAAGCATATCAACACTAATTACATGAATCATAACAGTTATCATAAATTGGGAATAAGTTATCAGAGAATGTACTCGCCTGGGGTCCTGCTGTCAATATGAATCAGGGTTCAGAGTAAAGCCACAGACCTAAAGATGAAATAATACAAGAGCTGATCAGGGTCAAAAGATATACTACATCTAGGTCAACTAAGACAAACTGGGTCAAGGTTGACGTACAGTTGACTTTGGTCAACTGGTCAACTCCGGTCAACTCTAAGTCTAATCTAGGTTAAATAGGTCAATGGTTGACCTACAATTGACTTTGGTCAAAAAGTCAACGTTGGTCAAGTCTGATCAAACCTAGGTCAACTGTTGACTTTACTTCGACTCTAGTCAAAGTAGTCAACCATGGTCAAGCTGGGTCAAAGCTAGTCTCTATAACCATCTACAAGGTCAACTTATGAATTTCAGTAATTTAGAAATCACTGAAATCGACAGGTCTCTAAAACAACCAAAAGGAGAAAATATTATAATAATAGGGTGACACGAAAAGGGAAGAAATCTACAGATGTTGTCGGATGATGAAACTAACATCACCAACGTGTCCAGAATGGTCAAATCAGCTAGGATAGCCTGTCCAAAAGTCTAATTTGGACACAGGGGCAAAACGATAATTTTGGGCCAAAATAATGTCCGTCGTTGGACACACTTTGCGCCGAAAAGCGTGCCGAAATAAAAGTGCACAAAATCTAACAAATTATATGTCCACGAATCCAGAATGAAGATACGAACCCAACGGTATATCCAGAATTGGATTCCGTTGACCCGATCTCAAATTGGTCCGTTGACCGGGACATTGAAATTCCGATTTACACGGAAAAGCGTGTCGGAGCCAATGTCCTCAAAACTCAGCAAATTATATGTCAACGAGTCCAGAATGACGATACGAACTCAACGGTATATCCGGAATCGGATTCCGATGAGCCGAACTCAAAATGACCCGTTGACCCGGATGTTGGTATCCGACTTGCACCGAAATGCGTGCCCGGGCCCACGTTCTCCAAATCAGGCAAACTTTATATGAAAACAGGCCAGAACGACGCCACGAGTCTACTGGTGGTGTCAGAATTTGAATCCGGAGTCCCGGGTTCAAAAATGGAATTTTACAAGTGCAACACTAAGAATTCGAACGGCCAACTTTGGCGTCGAATTCGACCGACCTAACAAGCTCAAACTGAAATGAAATCTAAAGGGGGCAGGAAGAGGGTTATACCAGCTATGCACCGGAACTGACGGCGCGCAAAACGAAGCTGCGATGGAGAAGATACGAACCCGCGAAGTTGGCGTCGCAAAACTGTCCAAAAACAGTACAAATTAAAACGTCAACTTGGTGGCCGGTTTTGATGTATCAAACGACGAAATTAACGGGTGAAATTTGACAGAGGTGAAGAGGGATATACCGAGATTGAGACGGAGCAAAGAGATCGCCGATCCAACGGTCGGATTGTCCAGAAAATCGGCACGAAGTTGCTGCCCCGAGACGCGAATTCTGGACTTCGCGCGCGCGCGTTACGGCGGAATCTCGTGCAAAACGCACGGATCGACTGTTTCCCGCGTCGGGGAGGACGACGACGCACCCAGGGGGTCGCCCGGAGGTGCGCCCGGCCCGCACGCGGCCGTGGGGGGCTCGCCGGCGACGGCCGGAGCGGCGCGCGGCTGCTGCTCGCGCCCTCCGCAGCTGCTGCCGTTGCAGCTAGCTGCTGCTGCTGGTGCGGCGCTGCTCGCTGCTGCTGCTGCCACGCGCGGTGGCGCGCGACGTGGCGGCGACGGCGGTGGGCTTGGCCGGAGCACGGCGCAGTCCCGACGAGGGCGGCGCGCGGCTAAATGGATGATGGAGGTGGTGGTGAATGATGAGGATGATGATGATGACAATAATGGTGGTGATGGTGTTGTTGTGTTAGGGAGGAGGAGGAGTCGGGAGGAGGCTCGGCCTAGGGTGGTGGGGCTTGGCCGTCGGCCAAGGGCTCGGCCATGGGTCGGCTGGGCTGGTGATGGGGTGTGTAGGTGATGGAGTTGGTGAAGAATGAGAAAAGAAATAAGAGAGAGAGTGTGTGATATTTTGAAAGAGGGAGAGAGAGAGAATGAGATATTATGAGGGGAAGAGAGAGAAAAAGAGATATTAATAGAGAGAGGGAGAGGAGAGAGAGAAGTCGGTCCAAGTGAGGGGGGGTGTTTGCTGTGATGTGAGGTGGTGGTGTTGTGTGTTTGCATGAAAATAGGGAGAGAGGGATTACATATATAAATATATATATATACACCATATGTATATATATACAACATAATATATAATGGAGGTATATATATATATAAATTAGATATTTTTGTGTAGTGCAAAAATAGGAATTGTCAGGGGGGTGTTTGGGTAGACATGACAGGGTCTACGCCAAACTGGGTCGGGTATTGGGCCAAGTTTGGACAAAGTCGAAGCCAAGATTTAATTAAAATAATAAATTAAACCAAATTAAATCATGGATAAAATATAAGCACAAGGGGGATCGAAATTGTGGCACACAAGTGACACCTGCATAGTTCACTCAAAACAGGCCAGGGTCATATTTTGGGTCGACTGGATTGGACCGATGTCGGGCCCGGAAATTAAATTGGAAGTTAAATCAGATTTTACGGTAGATAATTAATTGGCCTAAATTGACCCGAAAGTTGTGCGAAGAAAATAAAGCACAAGATGGTGTGTCTGAGTGGGACACGAAGGTCATGGGTGAAGAGCGTCTCGAGTAGATCAAACATGACAAGTTGGTTCTGAGAAAACGACTGGTCGGTTGCTCCTAAATTAAAAGTCACGGCAACGCGCATACGAAGATCAAAAATAAAAGTGGGAATAATTAATCAATGATTAATTGGTCTAAGTTGACCCGAAGTTGCGCGATACAAAAGGAGCACAAGGGAACGAGTTTGGATGGGACACCATATATCAACATGAAGGTAATCTCGTCTACTAAAAACTTCAAGAAGGAAGTTTTCAGAGACTGGCATCCCTGATGCTCTAGAATTCCAAGTCACGGTAAAGAGCATTAAATGATAATAACTAATTAAATCAAAATTAATTATCAAGAATAAATCATTTAGGAAATTCGAAAAAATTCCAGAAATTCAGGGGGCTTACATCCTGGGACTCTGGCAATTAATCAACAAGTTGTTCAATCATTCACCAGATGTTTCTTTGAGTCGCTGAGACCCCTTGTCAACAAAATGATGGACAAAGAGGGAGCTGATTTCTTTATGGTGAGAAAACCAACTTCTCTCTTGGTGAGGGCTGTAAGGGAACAAGGTGATGAAGCTCAAGCTACTCTCCTTGAGCATATACTGGATAAGTTAGAAGTCTCCATAAAGAAATATAAGGAGCTCAAACAGAAGAAAATAGAATCTCTGGTGCAGGCTGAGTTCGAGCGAATGGCCCAAGCAGCTGATATAGAAAGGATGAATTTTCAAAATCTTTTGGAGGCTTATTGCACAAAGTCTGCTGAATACAATTCCAAACTAGAATCAGTAACTTTGATGGCTGAAAGAAAAGGACAGAGGACTGCTGAACTAAAAGCAGAAATTGCTCGTCTTCAGCAAGAATTAGAAGAGGAAACTGCTAATCATCAACTTGTGATTGATCAATTCAATGCCTTGATTCAAGAGAAGGCTGAGTACGATGCAACTCATGGCGCAGAGATCACTCGCCGGACTGTAGAGATGCCCGTCTTTGATGAAGAAGCCGGGATGGAAGAGGCTAGAAGGAGGGTGACATCCACTCATGAAGAAGAGCTACAGACTCTGAAGCAGCAGATCGACAATTTGATCATTCCTCCTTCTTGATAGAAATTTTTGTATCTTTTGCCGTAGATGTGTTTTTTTTTTGTAATGACTCGTATTTTGATAAATAAAAGACATTTTGCTGTGGCTCCATTATTTGTTGCATATCTTGTTTAGATATAAATAATAGAGATAGAAAATATATTCAGAGGTGTGAGACATGATATATTTCTTGTAGAAAATAATTATATCCATTATATCTGCTCAGAGGTAATATGAACGTAGCAGAATATATTGAATACTATTATTTCAATTGACAACTTAATCGAAAACGACAAGTTGCTGATATGGATATGAAATGAACGGAAAAACCGTCAAATGATAAAACGAACGGATAAACCGTCAAATAATAATGAATGAACGGGCGAACCGTCGGATGAATGTGAATGGGTGAACCATCGGATGAATGAACAGACGAACCGTCAAGTGAATTAAATGAACGGATGAACCGTCGGGTGATGATGAATGAACGGGTGAACCGTCAAGTGAATTAAATGAACGGATGAACCGTCGGGTGATGATGAATGAACAGGTGAATGTGATGAACGGACGAACCGTCAAGTGAATTAAATGAACGGATGAACCGTCAAGTGAATTAAATGAACGGATGAACCGTCGGGTGGTAATAAATGAATGAATGAACGGGTGAACCGTCAGATGAATGTATCACTTCGTTGTTTGAGAAATCTCTGTCTATAAATAGGACAGAAATCTGACAGGAATGAGCATTTTCACTTTTCAACAACATAAAAATGTCGTCTGAAGATGCACTCACGAAGACTGAGCTCGCCTCGAAGGTTAAAGAAGACGTTAAAGAACGTCTTGTCGATCTAATTCAGCCGAAGGAAGCAGAAGCAGGCGAAGGTTCGTCTGCACCCAAGCCACCAAGAGACATCCTGGACTTTCTGCTTGAACCAGGAAGGACTGAAGAAGAAGAAGCCATGAGGATGGCTGCCTGCAAGTTCCTCGTGGGCTCCAGCAAAGAGGTTCTCGGCTCTTTTGCTGACAGTGTTTTTGAAAAGGACGGTAGTGGTCCGCATCCCAATGTAGAGAAGGATGATAGTGACCTTCCTTAATATCATGTACTATCATTCATGATCAAATAAAATTTTATTTATAAACATGAACTTGTCTGATGATTTACAAACATTTACATTTATACATAGTACTTTTTAAGGAATTTGCCATTGATAGGCATCATTGCAATTCGTCCATCTAGCTCTGAGAGTTGATATGCTCCATTTGAGAAGACTTTGCTCACAACGTATAGACCTTCCCACTTTGCGTCGAACTTGCCTTTGCTCATATGAGTCATAGTCATAGGACGTCTGACTGTTAAAACAAGTTCTCCTTGCTGAAAGGCTCTGACCTTCACTTTACGGTTGAAAGTTTTGGAAATGCGGGCTTGATATAACTCAATATGTTGTTGAGCCATTAATCGCTTTTCATCCAACGCCTCCAATTCTTGAAGTCGAAGAAGATCATTGTTCTCTGTAGTGAGCTCGTTAGCAATGGCAATCCTTAAAGAAGGAATTTGAAGTTCTAGAGGAAGAACAGCTTCACAGCCATATACCAAAGAGAAAGGTGTAAAACCCGTAGGATTGCGGATCGTAGTTCGATAGGCCCATAGACATTCGCCAAGTTTCTCGCTCCAGTTTCGTTTGTTGGTAGATACAAACTTTTTGAGAAGCTTGATAATAGTTTTGTTGAAAGCTTCGGCTAAACCATTAGCAGCAGGATTGTAGGCAGTCGAAGCGACATTATCAATCCGGTGATCATTACAGAATCTGGTAAACTTCTGGCTGATGAATTGCGGTCCGTTGTCATGAATAATTCGTCGAGGGACACCAAATCGATAAATGACATGATGTTTGACGAAGTTGATAACGCTACTGGTCTTGACTTCAGCCAAGGGTATGGCTTCAGCCCACTTAGAGAAGTAGTCTGTTATTGCTAGAATGAACCGATGTCCTCTAGAAGAAGGGGGATTAATAGGACCTATGACATCCATACCCCAAGCTTCGAAAGGCCAAGAAGCGGCTGTCGGATGTAGAAATTTTGAAGGTTGATGAATGAAGTCTACATGGATTTGACAGGCTCGACATTTCCTTGCATATTCGATGGCATCTGATACCATAGAGGGCCAGTAGTAACCCATTCTTCGGATACGATCCTGTAGTTTAGGACCAGGTTGATGTGCTCCGCAAACACCATCATGAGCTTCACGCAGTACTTGTTTTGCCTCTTCACCAGCTAAACAGCGTAGAAGAAGACCGTCATAAGTCCTTCGATAGAGAGTCTTAGTGGTTTGATTGTAGTAGAATCGTAGAGATCGTCGTCGAATACTTGTAGCCTCCTTAAGATCTTCGGGGAGTATGTCATGAACCACGAAGTCGATGAAAGGAGTTCTCCAATCTTCATTGATAACATTAACTTCAGCAAAATTGCTAAACTCGATGTTACGATTGTTTTCTACGCAAAACAATTCTCGATTAGAGATAACCACCACTTGTTGTCTTCTGATGGGAACAACTAAGACTGCTGCAAGATTAGCTAAAGCATCTGCTTCAGTGTTGCAAGCTCGGCGTACATATTCAATAAAGAAAGCTTTGAACGATGTAGCCATGCTGATTGCTGCTTCAAAGTAAGGTACCAGATCTTGATGACGAACCTCGTAAGTTCCTCTAACCTGGTTGACAACCAGCTTAGAATCGCCGTAGACTTCGAGATACTCGACGTTCAATTGCTTGGCTAATTGAAGACCAATGAGTAGAGCGTTGTACTCTGCTACGTTGTTGGAACAAGATTCGTCTAGAGAGTAGAGAACGACTCCAACTCCTGCTACAATAGCACCATTGGGTCCGATTCTGGATGCTTCATCAAAGAATAGATGCCAAGTTGGAAATTCTTCAGAGATCAAGTTGACTTCCAA